>JASDQU010205362.1:0-28681 GCA_032191745.1 Picea mariana
ACGTTTGCAACATCTCTCTTGCCATGTTTGCAACGTCTCTCTTGCCATGTTTGAAATGTCGGTCTTGCCACGTTTGCAACGTCTCTCTTGCCACGTTTGCAATGTCTCTCTTGCGACGTTTGAAACGTCGGTCTTGCCACATTTGAAATGTCTCTCTTGCCACGTTTGCAACGTCTCTCTTGCGACGTTTGAAACGTCAGTCTTGCCACATTTGAAACGTCTCTCTTGCCATGTTTGCAATGTCTTTCTTGCGACGTTTGCAACGTCTCTCTTGCCACGTTTGAAACGTCGCAATATCGACGAAAATTAGGTCGTCGGAAAAACGACATCATGTGAAACGACGTTTGAGGGGGTCTGAGGTTTGTCGATCGTCCGACAATAGAAAGTGGCAATTGCATCGAACGCGCCGTCGAAATTTGACCCAAATGCAGTAGTGATACCTGGGCACTCTAGGGAGAACTCGTGCAAAATTTGGTGCCCCAAAAGGTTCCCTGTTCCAGATAGTTGTAGGTGACATCATCCATCTTTTCTGATAGCAATCAAGGGCTTCATATTGAAATGTGACTAATTGTTTGACACAAATATCAAGGCACCAATTTTGTGTCCTCAGCATTCTGTCTCTATTCCCCTCAATCCCCAAAAAGGTGTTGTGTTTAGTGAACATGGTGATTGACCTCTCATGTTCTCCTCTTACTATAAATGGATTTGTAACCTGATTAGATTCAAATGTGTTAAAAGCCTTCTGCCAGTTGATCTGGTTGAAAGTGTAAGAGGTGAGGGCCCTTAAATGAATGTCCCCCACATATGGGACCAGGTTGAATTCTCTATCTAGGCACAACAAATACCCATGCAGGTAGAATTCACACATCAAATGATGAGTTGGCACATCGTGGTGCCTCATTATTCGGAGGAATTGTTCACCATCTTCTATTTTATAACTAATCTCATTTTTTATGCTCTCCATGCAGAATAAAAGAAAATGTTCATGTAAGAATAAAGAATAACAAGAAGTAGGGGAGTGACATGCCATCACCTCTTGCGCTAAATTAAACATCTGCTCCTTATCAGTTTTCATCTTTGCCACTTGCTTTTCCAGCTGTTCCATCTTGAGCTGCTGCTTCGCATGCCTTAATCTCATGATGTCTATATGCTCCACATATTCAAAAATAGTTGTGGAGGCTCGTTCCTGAGTTCTTCTGACCTCATTTTGATACTGAGCCGCAATAGATTTCCAAGTCTGCACTTCGGCCATTAAGGCATACTCACGATCTTCAAACAATCGCTTGAGCGGGTCTATTTGAGTAGCAACAGAGGTTATGGCTGCCTGGTCCGTCTGAGTCTCTACTTCTACTCCTATGGCCTTGGACTTTCTAGCTTGTTGCTTGTATTTCTTCATCCACTCCTGCATTTTCTGTACTTGTTTCCTTAGTTTCCTAACCTCCTTCTTAAGCCGCATTGTCTCTTTAAACCATAGCTGATGTTTTTGTTTGACCAGGAATCTTATGACCTTCTCGCCTGGCTCTTCCATTGGCTCATTCGTCGGGACCGCTTCGCTTGGTCCCTCCTCTTTGCCTACGGCTATTTCCTCTTGTTGCGCACTCACCATGACTGGTGGTGCCCTTGCGAGATGTCCTCCTGCTAATGTGTCTGTTTGAGTAGCATCCACCCCACACGGTTGTGGCTTTTGTGATAAAATTGGAGGAATGGCGAGATATTC
Source organism: Picea mariana (assembly GCA_032191745.1). Taxonomy (NCBI): domain Eukaryota; kingdom Viridiplantae; phylum Streptophyta; class Pinopsida; order Pinales; family Pinaceae; genus Picea; species Picea mariana. The sequence goes on from JASDQU010205362.1 coordinate 1,718, forward strand.
TTCTATGCGCCAAAGGGAACGAGTTCGCCTTTCTCCTCTTGGAATAAAGGAGAAAAAGGAGAACTGGCAGGGATCTTCAATGTTCGGTCCCAAGGTCGACGCTGGTTCTTATGGGTCAGCACCAACCTCACACCCTAGTTCTACCAACACTTCCTCCATCGGTTCCAAGGCTTCCCTAGCTCTGAGCCCTTCTTGTTCTCGTTCCTCCTCTTCCATGGGTTCTATGGTCGGGGTGGTCATGACCTCTTCTTCATTCGGGTTATCCTCCTCCATCGACTCCATGTTGACAAGAGGTCCATGTGGGGTACCCTCGGTCGCAATATCGATCAATGCACCTGCTCTTGTCTGTTGTAACCCCTCTTATGTGGTTATCATGCTATCAAATTGCTCTTTTGGTTCCACAGGCGAGGTTGGTTCTTGTGGGACAGCCTCGGTCGTGGTACTAATGGGCCTTTCTGTGTCAACTTCTGCATCTTCCATTGGTTCCACGGTTTCGGCTTGCTCTTGGGGAGCAACCTCTTCTTCAAATTCTTCAGCTTCCATCTCCATCTCTTATGGTTCCTCCTGGTCAACATAATCATCTTCTCCTGCATTTTCCTCCTTCGTGGCTTCTGGTTCATCTTCTGTAGTAGCCACAGCGACTGCTACTTCTTCCTCTGTGGAATCCCGAAACAGTTCCCATGGGATTGGGATTCATCTAATGGCATTCATTACTAACAGCTGAACCAGCCCATGGTGGGTGATGACCGCCAATACCTGTCACGACTCCTAAGCCGAATGTGCCATTAGTTGAAGGTTTCTCAATAAGAAATAAGGCACATTCAGTGAGAAAGCCTCTGCTTGGGGAAATCGCAGGTGAGTTAGTATTTGGATATGGTATTTGAATATGGTGGAGTATCTCCCTTCTCAAGTCATATATCTCATGACGAAATCTGCTACTTCTTCCCATGGATGTGGCAGCGAGTTTCGATCGTATCCTCGACCCTTCTGTATGATGCTTTCTCCCGCCTGTTAAAAGGCTTCGGGAAACACCGGAAAGACAGTCCTTCTTGAAAACCATCATTGTCTGTTTTGAGGGAGTCCACTGACTTCTGCGATGGCTTCCTCTATCGTAGGGATTTCAATTCTGTGGACCCGAGAGCTTCCTTCTCTCAAGTTGAGTGCAAATTCTGTCGCAATTTCTTCGTTCGACCATTTCAACCTGTCAAAGTAAACATTCCAGCCCGTGTTATCAAAGACTTGCCATACCTCCTGATTGTTCCGAACTCTTTTTGTATCTTCAAGCTCATGCTGCACAGATCATCCACCCATTGTTGTAGAGGTGGAGTCAGCACGAAAAATGCAGTTAGTTGGTAGGGGAAAATGACAGGGCTCCAAACCATTGGCAACTAAAATAACGTCATGTTTCTTTTGGGGACAACGGATGAAACGGTGCTGGTATGTTTGAAAATGATGACAAATTGTGGTGGTACTGTTGGATATTTCAGAGATTTAATGCAACGTGTTGGGGAGGTGACTGATTATGACTCTCTGCGTATGAGTACACATTCCAACATATCAAAGTTATGATTACGAAGTATCGAAATCATTGGATTCTATTTGGTGGGGATCATGTGTCATGAATGTTTTTCGTGGTATGTTGTTGTTTATTATGACAGTTCCCCCCCAACTTAATTATGGGTGTCCACAGCACATTTTGATGTCTTTTTGGAATATTTTATTTAAATCCATAAAAGTTGGCAGAGACGTACCTAGGGACCTACCTTATGGTGGAGTAACAGCAAAATGTCTGACGGAGTAACGGTAACGAGGTGTAACAGCAGGAAGGAGTAACAACAACAGTGAGTAGTCAGAAATGACAGAGTAACGACGACAGTGGAGTAGCATCGGTTTACGGAGTAACGACATCGGTGGAGTAACAAAAGTTGCAGAGTAAAAGTACCGGTGGAGAATCAGCAGTTGTGGAGTAACGACATCGGTGGAGTAACGACAGTTGTGGAGTAACAACATCGGTGGAGAATCAACAGTTGCGGAGTAACGACACCAGTGGAGTAATGGCAGTTGCAGAGTGACATCACCGGCGAAGAATCAACAGTTGCAGAGTAACGACACCGGCGGAGTAATAGCATCGGCGAAGTAACGGTCGTTGAGGAGTAACAGTAGTTACGGAGTAACAACATTTAGTGGAGTAACAACACTAGTTGAGTAACAACACACTAGTGGAGTAACAACAACATTTTTATAGTAGCACTAGTGGAGTAACGACGCCAAGTGTTACATTACTCCTGGCCATATTCCTTTATTATTCCTACAAAATACAAACAAGTAAGAAATAACAATATTTATTTTTTTTTATTTATTTATTTATTTATTTATTTTTTTAAGACAGAGTGAGAGTGTCCGTCATTCCAACAACCATTAAATCAGATGAATCGGAAAGGTGTTTGACAAAGGCATTTCTAGAGGCTGGACGGTGGTATAGTTTTAGACGGTGTCCATTTACTAAGAACGAGGTATGATTCTCATCTATTGTAATTAATCTAACCATTCCATTGTCGAACACTGCGTCCACTTGATATGGCCCCATCCAGCGAGTGCAAAGCTTTCCTTTGAAATCCTTAAATCAGGAATCGTAAAGTAATGCCCAATCTACCACATGAAACACCTTACTCTTGATAAATTTATCATGCCATTTCATTCTCTGCTGTTGAACAGTAGTGGTCTTCTGGACAGCTACTGACCGAATCTCGTCCAACTCATTCAGTTGTTCCAGTCAGTGTTTCTGTGCTTCTAATAGGTCTAGGCCTACTTCTAGAGTTGTTCTGAGTGTATTGATTTCAAATTCCACCGAAAACAAGGGGACTTTCCCATAGACTAATTCAAATGGAGAAAACCCAATTGTGTTCCACCATGTTGTTCTGTATGCCCATAAATCTTCTGGAAGTTTTTGTGCCCGGTCTCAGCGATGACTTGCTACTGTCTTTGTCAAGATATTTTCTAATACCTTGTTTGTGCTTTTTACTTGCCCATTTTCCTGGGGTGATAGGGGGTTGTCACTCTATGTTTGACCCTGTATTTCTACATCAACTTTCTTATCATGTGAGATGTGAACTGTGATCCTCCATCCAACACAATTTCCCTTGGAGTACCGTATCGGGCAAAGATTTCTTCAAAAAGAAATTCTGCCACTACTTGTTCTGTTGCTCTTGTGACCGCTATGGCTTCCACCCATTTAGTTACACAATCAATGCAAACCAGGTTGTAAGCTTTCTGATGAGAAGGTGGGTTGAAGGGTCCAACAAAATCAATGGCCCATTTCTCAAACGATTCAAGGACTATCTGGGGCTGTAGAGGCATTTCATCTAATTTCCCAGATTATCCCATCCGTTGGCAGATATCACACCTTTGGACATAATCCCAAGCATCACGAAAGATTGAGGGCCAGTAATATCCCATTTCCAGCACTTTGTGACCTGTTCTTTTATCTGTAAAATGTCCTCCACAGGGCCCATCATGTGCAGCCTTCAATATCTCATAGATATCATCTTCTGCCACACAACGCCGAATCTGTTGGTCAGCCCCTGTATGAAAGAGATATCCTGCCATCCATGAATATCAGGTACTCTGGTGAATAATCTTCCTTTTCTCCTTATATGACAGATGACGAGGCACCTTCCCTGTAGCAAGATAACTAGCAATATCTGCATACAACGGAGCATTAGCAGATACTGCAAAAAGATGTTCATCTGGAAAATTATCTTCAATTGGTGTATTCTTACCCTCATGTTCTATCCTAGATAAGAAATCTGCAACCACATTGTCCTTCCCTGGTTTATCTACTATAGTAATATAAAATTCCTGTAGTAGCAAAACCCATCTTGTGATACGACCAGGGGTAACAAGTTTATTCATTAAATACCTAATAGCTGCATGATCAGTATGCATAAAGGTAGGATACCCGGTAATGTAGTGCCAGAATTTATTGATGGCAGAAATGACAACAAGGAACTCTTTCTCAGCCACTGTGTAGTTTAATTCAGCAGGAGCCAAATTCTTACTAACATAGTAAACTATGTATGGTATTTTGTCCTCTTGTTGTCCTAATACTGCACCAATCGTTGTTTGGGAAGCATCCGTATGAATATGGAAAGGTAATGCCCAGTCTGGCCCTCTAAGGATCAGAGCGCTACAGACCAATTCCTTAATTCTCGTAAAGGCTACATCACAGTCCTCCGTCCACACAAAATATGAATCTTTTGTTAGAAATTGAAAAAGTGGATGTGCTACTTTAGCAAAATTTTCTATAAAATGCCTGTAATAACTAGCACAACCAATAAAGCTGCGTACCTGCGTGGGCGTTTTTGGTGTCGAGAAATGATGAATTACCTTTGTCTTTGTTGGGGCCATCCAGATTCCTTCAGCTAAGATCAAATGTCCCAGAACAATCCCCTCTTCCATCATCATATGGCATTTTTCCGTACTCATTGAGACACGCGCTTGTATACACCTTTCGAGAAATTTTTCTAAAGTTTTCAACCCTTGAAAAAATGAATCCCCATATGGAGTAAAGTCATCCATCTAGATTTCAACACTGTCATCTATCAAATCAAAGAAGATTCCCAAAATTGCCCTCTGGAACATTGCAAGAGCATTACACAGGCCAAAAGGAAGGACCCGGTATGCAAATGTTCCCCAGGGGCATGTGAAAATGGTTTTGTCCTGATCTTCAAGAGCTATCTGGATCTGGTTATACCCAATAAACCCATCTAGAAAGGAAAAAAACTTTTTACCAGCCAATGTGTCCAAAACTTGATCAATAAATGGAAAAGGAAAATATCTTTCTGCATTGCCTTATTTAATTCTCGATAATCCATGCATATCCTCCATTTACCATTTTTCTTAGGGACCATTACTAATGGGGAGACCCATTGGCTATCTGAGATGGGGTAAATAAAACCTATTTCTTTCACAACATTTTTCAATGCGGGGTTCATCCTTCTCTAGGGTTGTCTCACAGGACGACAATCCTCCTTAATGTATATATGATGGGTACATGAATTAGCATGAATCCCTTTCATATCTGTATAATCTCAGGCGAAGGCTTCTTTGTGTTTCCGAAGGACATCCACGAGTTGCTTCTTCTAGGATTCTGACAGGGTTGGATTAATATTCAGGGTTTTTCCTGGTTCTAGTTCCACTGGGACACTTTCACTGGGTGCATCAACAGGTAGCTCCTATGATCCTTCTGTCGTTTCAATTGTTTCTTGAGTCTCACAACTTAGGATAGATTCTAGGAATTGTTGATTTGTTTCAGAAATGGAGCAAGGATCATCCATAAAAGAGGTGATTACATCATCTTCCGATTCTATTTTCAACTAAAGGGCTTGTCCAATAGTGAGGATGGGTCTCAATTCCTCATTTTCTGTTTCGGGCTCTTTCCTAGATAAAATTTTCTTGCTTCCTGCTAGTTTTATGGATGGGTTTGGTTCTGCAGGTGGGTATAACACTAAGTTCTTAATGTTGTGCCCATTGGAAATAACCATGTGCCCTGAACGACACCCAATGTAAGCATCTGCAGTAGCCAGCCATGGTCTACCCAAGATCAAAGGATGGCCGCCCACCACAGATTGCATCTGTAAGACCAGGAAATCTATGGGATAGTGCCATGAATCCACTGAAATTGTTACATCTTCCAACTTTCCTACAGGTTTGACTATGGATAGGTCTACCAATTCCAATACTGTAGGTGTATGTTTCAATTTATGAAGACCTAATGCATGCATGGTTTCAGTGGTTATAGCGTTGATGGCAACGCCCAGGTCTACCAGCACATTCGGAATATGTACCCCATTAATTTGTACTATCAGAATTGGGTTCCCCGGATCTCCATACTTTTCAAGCATTGACTTTCCCGTCATGAAATCTGATAATTTTCCCATAACATGAATGGTAAGGGTGTCTTTGGATTTCTTTACAGGTTTCTTTGAACAGTATTACCTAAGAGTATTTGCATATATTGGCACATCCTTCATAGCTTGTAACAAGGGAATTTTAACAAATAAGTTCTACAATTCTCCTAATAAATCAAATTCACCTTGAGGGATTGATTTACTCAAAGTTAGTCTCTCTGGGTAAGTTGGTTCAGATTGATGTTGTTTTATAGGAGGTGCCTAGTTTCTATCAGTTTGTTTTGTCTCTTTACTAATTGGTTCTGATTCCTTACCTTCACTATCAAGTTGTTCAATGGTAACTAGAGGAGGTTGAACATTAACTGTCCGCCCTGATCGTAGATTCATTTCATACAACTCTGCAGTGGAAATGCTATATGAAGGTAGGTTAAGAATGTCATCTTGATGAGCTCCCTTGCTATTAGGGTTCGGATCAGGTTGCATTGGGAGCTAAGGAAGGGAAGGTTGATTACCCAGAGGCACATTAGAGGGAAGTTGGAGTTGTTGTTGTGGCATCGACTGAGGAAACTGCCCAAGAGGGGATCCTATCCAAGTTGGATCCCATGGGGAGCTCGAACTGACTTGAGGGTTCCACTGCTGCCACGGTGGAAACTGGTATTGTGGCCACATGGAAGGATAGGGCATGGACTGAAGGTTCATATTAGAATTATTGAAATACTGAGATGGATCTAAGTACATACCTTGATTTCCCATTGATGGTCGAGGTTTCCATGGCTTTCTAGACCCCATGAGGTACAGTTGTTCCATGTCTTTCCTCGTCCCTTGAAATACTACTTTCAAGCCTGGCAGGGAGGGGCATGAGCTTGTTGCATGATTTAGCTCGCAGATTGCACATTCCTCTATGGAGTTTAGTGGACATTCCCTCTCTGGATGCTTCTTTCTACACGTCGAGCAAAATATCGCCATAGTCCTGTTCAATTCCAGTTGCTTCTGTTTTACTTGCAGCGTATCCATCTGTGTCGACAGGGTGCTGGATATCCATCCTCAAATTGTTTAGCAGGTTTCCGATTTCTGCTTTCGTAACACCTCCACCAGACCCTTTTGCTGAGCGAATTCCTTGTCTGTTTCTTGCAAGCCCCCTCGAGCACTGAATGCATAATTTGCAGATACCTTCGAAACTTTCCTTAGAGATGTCTCACTTTCCCACAATGTTCAATAGTTCCATTGAGTCCTCACGAAAAGATCGGAGGAGGATAATTTTTAGAATTTCCTTATCCAGGTCAGAGTGACCCGACCTCTGTAAGGTGTACTTGAATCGTTCCACACAATCTTCCAAACTCTCATCTTCTTTTTGTGCGAACTTGAAAAGTTCCTCCTTAATGTTCTGGGATTTATAGTAATCCTGGTATTTTTCCAGAAAAGCTGTCTGCATATCATCCCATGTGGAAATAGAGCTTCCTCCAAGGCCCATGAACCATTGCAGAGTCGTTCCTTTTAATGTAGAAGGAAAAATTTTTAACTTTTGGGCCTCCGTCGTGTAGTCATACCCCCGGCACACTATGTCAAACTCAAATAGAAATGTGTCGGAATCTTCTGAAACAAGCCCATAAAAGTTTGGTAAGGTTGCTAATGGAATAGGCTTTGTGGGCACACCAGCTCCCAGATGTCTAATTGGAAACTCAATAGTTCAAGTTGTAGGAGTCATAAATATCTTCCAATAACCATTGGGTATTTCACCAGGCTCTGTAGGATATGATCGAGGCTTCCTTACCCCTTGGATCCGAGTTGCTTTAGCAGCACTTCCCTGGTCCCTTGGTGATGCAAATACTCCTTCCATCCCTTCTCCTGAGTCCTGATGACTTGATTCCTCGGCTACAACCTCCTCTCCCTTGCCGGAGTGGTTTGACTCTATCAAGGTTTTGCTTGAGACCTCTTCCCCCTCTATTACCAGCATAAGATTTCCCTGGTCAGGTATACTACTAGATGTTTCTTCAACTGTTGGAGGGACCTACTGTGTCGTATCACCAAATAATGTTGTAGACATCACTGGTTGATCTACTGATTGTCCCTCAGACTTCACTCTTCATGCCCTTGGTCTCACGACTGCATGAGAGGATGTTTCTTATTCATCCTTTGCTATAATCTACCGGATGTAGGTCTTTCTTCCCAAATCTGGTCCTCCCCTCTTTGGGGCTCTTCCTCTGCCCCTGTTATTCGGTTCTTTGTTCATACAAGTGTTGGTATGATGGAAGGTCTTGGCATGAACCTACAATGCTTAGTCTCGACGTAAGGTGTCAAAGGACCATTCCTTCCCCAAGATGAAAGAAATTATAAAACGAAAGGCAGCTAAAAAAAAAAGAGAGTCTAAGGTTCAAGGCCCAGAGCAAGGTGTCAAAGGACTCCTCCCTCCCCAGGACAAGAACCAGGAACAAACACACACCATGAGAAGACCTAATACTTTTCAAATCTGAAGCAGGGCGTCAAAAGACTCCTCCCTCCCCAGGGTAAAAGCTAGGGTTTCCCAAAAAAAACCACACAAGGATTTGAAAGAAGTAAATCTGACTCAGGGTCTAGAGCAAGGCATCAAAAGACTCCTCCCTCCCCAAGACAAGAGAGTGGCCAAAAAAAAAACGGAAAATAAAAAATAAAAACAAGTGGAAAGAACACCTACGCTCAGGACCTGAAGCAGAGTGAGAAAACTCATTCTCTCCCCAGGACAAGAGATTGACCCTCTGGTTGGTATGGATCGTTGTCTTGCACCTTGTTAGCCTCCCCAGCAACGACCCCAAAATGTTGGTGTCCAGGTATGAACGATTTATTCACCCTTTTTCCTACATTAATTTATCAATCTGGTTGTGTATTCTTTCAAGGCAACACGCAAGGTATATGCAGGGGCAAGAGCTCAATCCGTTCTGGCCAAGGGTTCACGATTCAGATTCAAAACATTGTTGTGAAACTAGATTGATTACAACTTTGAAAAGTAATCATAAGAATTGAAACACTGTAATAGCAAGCATAACTAATAAATAATACACACAAAAAGACATAGCACCTGATCAGAAGAGCAGTCCCAGCTCTCTAATCAGGGTTGCGTTAGTCACAACGAAGATTAAGACAGCAAAATAGACGATGCTTTATAAATATGAAAAGGGTTATTACAATATCAATGGGGGCATCCCCAGTTATAGGAATAAACTATCTTTTATACATGGAGAGGGAGAACAACCTCTTTCCCCAAAACATGGTAACTGTATCCCCAAAAATATACATTAGTTGGAACGGCACCAGTACCAGATAGACAAGATCAACGAGATGCCCAAGAATGGTTCAGGGATCTACGACTCTAGCTGCGCAGCCTCCTTATGGCTTGGTCATTGTTGTGAATAGCGGATCTGCTGCGGGATACTGAAGCCTTGGTTCCTGTTCTCCAGAAGCTGTGATCAAACATTCGTTTTAGTGCTACGAATAGGCAAAACTCCGCAACTTACAAATAGTCCAATAGACAAGGCAGGGGTATTTACCTTACAGGTTTAGCATAGTCAACATAGGTAAATAAGTGCAAAAAGGTCAAAAAGGGTAATGGAAATGCAGCAGAAAGATAGCACGATTTGGTGCCCAACAAAGGGTTAGTGGGTCAATGGGGTCAATATGGATAATTAAGGTAATAATTGATAGTGGCTATAGTTTATTTGGGGGTTAGTATGTTAAGGGGTGATTATGTCAAAGGTCATGAGAGTTAAGGGGTATAATGTCGTAGTGGTTAGGGGGTGATTGTATGAGAGATCATAAGGATTAACAAGTATATTAGTGTGTTCAGAGTCATCATGAATAGGGGTCTCATTGTGATAACAAGTGTGTATGTGTTTAGGATCATAATGTGCTAAGGGATAATTTTGTTAAAAAACAAATGGTTAGGGGATATAGTGGATTCATAATTAAAGTACTTAGAGAGTGATTATATCTAAGATCAAGGGGTTAGGTAGAATAATGTGTTCATGATCATAATGGTTATAATATTAATATTAGATAATATATAATAGTAATCATAACATGAGAAGAAAAAATGTTATTCGAGAATTCAAACCTATATTAAAGGAATGATAACATATTTACTTAACCAATCATTCGAACTCCCTTAACACATTATTGTGATTGTTATTACAGCTACTACTATTACTATTATTAATTATTAATTTATTATATTCATATTTATTATTATCATCATTAATATTTATTTATTATTATTTCATATTATTAACTTATACATTTTGATATCTGCTAACATTCAATCTCATCTTTAAAAAAATGTGATGTGAATGTATTTATAGAAATTTCAAGAGATACATTCAATTTCATCTTTAAAAAATGTGATGTGAGTGTATTTATAGAAATTTCAAGAGATGTTTTCAACTGTTTCCATAAACTCCACATTAGCAAAAGTTGAAGCTCCCACTTGTAGAAATGGACATTTCAATGGATTATTAAAATTTAAGATATGCAATGTTTTGGATTTTTTTTTGATAAATTACCTTAGTACATCAAAAGTTTCTTTAACTATGTAAGCAATAAGAAACAAGGTTATATGGTAGCAAATACTTGCCGAAGTCTAAATATATGAAAACAATGCGGAAGTATGAATACATGAAATCAATACAAGAGAGTAATATATTGTTAATAGGAGTAATATATTGTTAATGGTTAGCCAAACTAGCCAAACCAAATCTCAAACTAAATTACATTAAAAAATTTAGTCAAATTAATTTTGAAATTAAATTACATCAAAATTGTAATTTAAGAAAAGTTATAAATTTTTTAGCCAAACCCATTTTGAAGCTACATTAGGGATGGAAATTCTAGGTGAAATTCATGTAAATTTTTATTTGGAAAAATGTAAATGTTTATTTTAATTTGATTCTAGGTGAAATTCATGTAAATTTTTATTTGGAAAAATGTAAATGTTTATTTTAATATGATTAATAAGATTAAAAAATGAATATGAATTTAAATTTAAAAAAATTCTAATTTTAATTTTATATATAAAAAACTAAATACTACTTTGATTATAATTTAATTTTAATTAAAAAAAAACATTAAAAAATTTAACTTTTACCTATAAAAAAAAGTTATAAATTTTTTAAATCAATTTGAAACTAAATAACATTAAAAAAATGTAGCCATGCAATTACGTTTTTTCATGTCAAAAGGAACAATCTTAGAAGACATTGCCTTTATAAGCCTCATTTATCTCTTGAAATTTTAGAGTTGCGCCATTTTGTCCTTGCTGCTTGTCTGGATGCCATTTCTGTGAAACAATGAGTCAAAACATTAGTAGGAATCCATTATGTTCATGAGGAAATAAAGATGTTACTCCAGAAAGTCATTCTACTCTCAATACCAAGAACCGTATAAGAAACACCATTGGGAAAGAGCAATTCAGAAAAGTAGTAAAGGAACTTACCAAAGCAAGACGAAGATAATTTGATCGAATTGCATCCATTTTAGCATCGTAATCATTTTCCAATATTTTGTAATAATCCTAAACAAGTAAGGAAACCTTTCCATCACCTTAACATACGAAAAAATGCACTGAAATCAAGAGAACATAAGAAAAAAGCCAAAGATATAAAGAACAAGAAATAAAGTGAAGTGGGGTTATAGAACTGGATAAACCATTGAGAAACAGTCCAGCTTGTTTGGACCTTGGCAACTAAGGTCTATATGGGCCTACTAAAGCAATAGTTTTAAAGAGGCACATTCTTGTGTTATACAAAAGTTGGTAAATCTTATCCTCAAAATACCAGCAACGGAAATTTCATAGAAGTCTTGTGTCCATCCTTTCAAGATCAATAGTTTTTGGGAATCGTATTCTATTTGCACAAGAAACGAATTTGGGCAAAACCCTTGTCATCCGCAAACTAACAGCCTAAAATCTTTGCGACAGACTTTGCAAATAGTGTTGTGAGACACTATATTTAAAGGGGGGGAAAGTCAATTTTTCGAAACAAAATAATTACAGCTTACAGAAACTAATGTAAATATTGACTTTGAAGTGGCAAATATTTTGGAAAAATGAAGGCTAAACCTGGCAATGGGTGGTTCCTTGTTCAATTCTCAGGGAATCAGTTTCGAACACAACAAAACACATAGCCTAGCATTCACCACAAACAAGCATATCTAAAACTAGGACCCCAATAATCTAAGGGCTAAATTCTCATATCCCACACGAATGCAATTACGGTTTTTCCTAGCCAATTTGGTGATGATCTCCACGGCCGCTCTTTGAATCTCCTGCTCGTGATGGTTCTTCCAATTCAACATCTCGATCAGCTTCTCCACCACGCTGCTCATCGTTTCGATTGCCCTCAACGTCTCTTCTGCAAATCGATCACTGTTCACAAGCATAGACAGGACTCAAGTCCCCGCCAGCTCTCCAGACAGGACTCGAGTCCCACTGGATTGCACGAGCTCCACACTGTATGTCACAAAATCCATCTTCAGCCCGTCGAAAACGCTTCCATTGACGCAATGAGAATACACGTCATAGAAAAAACGCCTGACGGTGTGGAGCTCAAACTCGTTGAAGCCGTATTCTTCATTCACCTCGGTCAGCAGTTTCCCTGCGACTATCTTCCATTGCCAGTAGGCCTTCTCCAATAGAAACAAAAGTGCTTCTGCAAGGGCCAGCCCATAGAAAATATTGAGAGAAGGTCTCTGATTCTTCTTTTCCTCGTTGCCTAAAACTGCGTCGAAGTCTTGCCTGGTTAGGCGATCTATATCTTCCATATCTTCGTATATCTTCTGGGCATCCTCAACACGCATCACGTCCGATTGCCAAATGACAGCAGGAGATACTGACAAGGACTCTGATCTGCATCTGCAGTGACATGTCAGGACACATGTTCAGGTCATTGATGTAGCAGAGGTTACTTCCAAGTAAAATATATGAGACAGCATGTCTGCATTTATGAACCGCCGTCAACTGGGCAATAAGAGTTTCATTTGAATAGCCAATGAAATCCTGCCAAAAACGATTTTAAATAATTGAAATAAATAATAAAAAATTATTGCCAAAGTGTGACATTAGAAAACGATATAAATGTTTAGTCAATGTGTAAATTAATATGTAGTCAATAGCAAACTCATCGCTATATACCAACCTATCGATAGGTATAATAAGTAGACAACACATTTAACTATGCAAGCAACCAGAAATAAGAGATAGACAACACATTAACACGTGACAATCAGATAGAAAATTTATTTACACCTTGAGAATTTCAAAAAAATAAGAAGTAGACCACACATTAACACGTGGCAACCAGATAGAAAATTTATTCACCAACTTGGGAATTTCAAATCCAAAATGGCAAGGAATATATCATTGTAATCGTCCTAAAGAGTGTTTCTTTTTTTGAATGTTTTCCACTACATGATAAATAAAAGCATACATGTTATCAAAATGTTGTTGAAAAATATATAAAAAGAATAGACCAAAGTAGAAATAGATAATTTAGTCACTTGTTATATTAAATAAAAAATTGTAAAAAGGAAATGGAAAGTAAAAAACAAAAAGTTTATAATTATAGAATTACGTTGGTTAACTCGGATAAATATAATAATAAGAAATTACAGTGTAATAATAATTTTCATGATAGTGGATAGTTGGAGAAAGATGGCTGAAAGGAAAATTAAAAAAAGTGTGTTGCAAATCAAACAAAATATATATTTAAAAGTTTATTTAAAATATGGATAAGTAGATTTATAGATTATTTTAGGGGTTAAATTTTGTAAATGGGTTATTTTTGAAAAAAAAGATTTATCTATTTTTATTTTTTCTAAAAACAATTCATCAAAATTTCATAAAATAAAATTATTTTACTTTAAAAATCACCAAAATTTTATAGAAACCATATGAAATCCTTAAAAATTTAATTTTTTTTACCAAACTATGGTCAAACATTTTACATTTTGCATATTAATAACTAGTAAAATTAACCTAAATCTCTACATTTTAATATAAATTTTCATCGTTTTTTTAAAACAATTTGAAATCATGTATTGACAATATACCCACCCCCAAACTAGACAATCTTTTGTTAATAAAATACTACACTTGTACCAAGATTGGATCTTATCACGTGAGAAATTGGCCTGAAAGCCGTGTACGTTTCAAATAAAGGAGTGGGTCACGTGACTTCCACAAACTTGGATTGTTGTAAGAAGGTGAAGTTTGAATTTTAATTTTGTGACCACCAACCAACCACTATTACATAAATTAAAAGAGTTAGGAAAAAAAACTAAGACAATTTAATCAAACAATAGAATGTTTAACTTATTCTCTATACATAACGTGCTCTTGTAAACAAGAGATCTTGTCTCCTTGGAAATCTGAGGCCTTGGGAAGGACAAAGAAGAGATATTGTCTCCTATGAAATCGGTCCATGCCATTTGCTTCTATGATCACGCACATGTTGAGTGAGAGGGACCAGAGGCACGTGGCAAGATATGAGTTGAGAATTGACTAGTGTAAGAACCCCTGCTTTCAAAAAATTTGTATAGAATATGTTATGCAACTCTCACCAATCTCATGGAACCTCAAATAATAGAGAAAAAGTATGAAATTGCAAGGTGCTTAAAAGTCAATTCCTTACCATTATCATGGTATCTCATATTAAGATCATTAACTAGCAAACTAAATCCTTTTACAAACGACTTATTAAGAAATAATAATCCAAATTATATGGTATTATAACTATGTTTATGGTCTCGATCAACCTTTAAAAAGGGCTTAAGTGGATTCATCATTTTATTGGAGGGTTTTGATGTGAGCTTTGTATATGGTGTGAGGTGAGGTTTGATATTCATGATCATTTATGGAGGAAAGATAAACGACCATGCACCCATAATTCATATCAAATGTTTAAGGAGAAAAAGAGGGCTTGTGAGCATACCATCTTCTTCGGTTAGCTAGTGGCTTCCCTCTTAGAGATGATCTATGAGAAACTCCTTAGGGTTAAAGGTATCTTTTGTGAGTTTTAGAAGGCCATGTGAGACTTCATTGGGTCAAATCTTTTACACATCTACATAGAAGTTTTATGGAAGCAATATCGAGGTGTTGAGATTAATGAGATGTTCATCAAATTTATACCGAGAGATGAGACCCTAAGCTTGTCATTAAGTTGAGGTCAATTACCTTAGCCAACACCTCTTGTAAGAGTCTAGCCAAGGTGTTAGCATTGCGGTCAAAGAATATATTGCCTAAGTTTGTGAGTCAAAAGTAGATGAGCTTCATTTGAGGGTGCTACATCCTAGACAATGTTATTTCCATTTGGAATGCCATAGAATGGGATTATCCCTTTAGAATGGATGTTTTCTTCATGAAGATCAAGTTTGAAAATTATTATGATAGGGTGGAATGGTGTTCATCCTAGCAATGCCCAATGCCATTGTCTTTGACCTTTTCTTCATACAAGCATTGGAAACTTTGTTTCTAGAAGCCTCAATCTACCTTACCATTAATTTGTGAAATTTGAGGA
This sequence comes from Picea mariana, assembly GCA_032191745.1. Taxonomy (NCBI): domain Eukaryota; kingdom Viridiplantae; phylum Streptophyta; class Pinopsida; order Pinales; family Pinaceae; genus Picea; species Picea mariana. Next base: position 17,163 of record JASDQU010205362.1, read on the forward strand.
GGTGGGCTTGTACTGTTCCATCCACTAAGGATGGCCACTCACTCTAGCATTATATGTCTTGGTTGTAGAAGTGTTTGGTTACCTCCTAAACCATAAGGTGGCAGTGAACCTCATTAATGGGAGCCCCTTTTCTAAACTTGATGCAAACTAGTTAATAAATGACCATTTCATAGATGATTTACTCTTGGCCATTATTGAGGACCATGTTAGGGACCTAACCCCTCACGTAGGTAGAATAATATATTTCAATGTAATAAAGGTAAATATTACTAAGGCCTAGCAATAAGGAAGAATAAGTCGAATGTAAGAAGACCTAATAGAAGCTTCAGCTTCTAGAAGGATCTTCCTCTAGATGGTTCTTTTGATAGACATATTTAGTATAAATAGGAGTCGAGGGTATGAGAACTGTTGTCTTGGATATTATTGTAATAGAGATCTGCTCAACTGGAGATTGCCCCCTCAAAGAGGCAAGTGAACATTGCTCTCAGTAATCGAAGTGTTCATTCTGGTGTTATTCTGATATCATTTTGATGTTATTGTGGTGTTGTTCTGGTTATATTGTTGTTTATCTTCCATTTCTAGCATTTTATTTTTGTTCTGCATACTTTTTATATATGGAATATTGCAGGTGGTATTAGAGCACTTTCCTCGACAGAAAATTGTGGGTTAATTTTTTTTTTCAAGGTAGAGACGTATTCCAGCGTCTTTAAGCCACATAGATTTGTCATTACACGCATAAACTTGCAGTTGAGGAATTCATACACGTAGGAAATACAAGTGGTACTTAAGCGCACATCTGTTGGCCACCTTTGTAACCCCTGTTGGTACCCCTTCGAGTGGTAGCACATCAGACAACACCTGTGTACGAATCGACCTAGATTTTGTGAAGCCCTCTTTAGATAAACCGATCAACCTCCTGACTGCTATAGTGCCACCAAGAACAACACTCGGGAAGATACTCTCTAGTACCTAGGTAGTCTGGTAGTACGACTAAGGGAATGGTCTAGCCTCCTTAGTTGGTGCCCTGAGATATTGGGCCGATTACTACTGTTGGACCCCACACATATATCAGAGATCTATATCACAGGGCAAACCCTTGTCTGTAGAACCCTTGAATACCTAGCCCTTGGGGACAAAAACAAAAAATAAAACAAACAAAATCTATTGCCGCACAATTGTGTCCAAGTTGCCAAATCACTACACATTTCTTCCTGGTTAAGCATTTGGGAATTTCATCTCTGCGATATTCTTTAGACTGGAGTATAACTCTGCAAGTATCTAGAAATTTTTTCAACATTATTTGAGACCTATTCCATTGGATTTATCTCTTCTCCCTTATCACATTCATACCTATCATTTTTCAGCACAATTTTTGACCCCACCCGCTCCTTTTCGGTTCCCTTGTCATCATGGCCCATACCCGTAGCCAAGACTTGGAAGCTCGCTTCAATACCTTGCAATCTAATTTCACAGAGACTCAACAAGAAGTGAGACAACTCAGTGCCAATATTGCCACCATCAATACAAACATACAGCCCTCCATCGTCGCCTCAATCGCAAAACTCAAAGAAGACATGACTAACCAGCTTGAATCTGTCATTTCGATGATCTGCACCAAGCTACATATCCCTGTAGATCCCCCTTTATCCGACCCACCTTTGCATACCAAAGCTTAAACCTCCTCTCATTCCCATAATTTTCAGCCTCGTCACTTTCAGCGTGATCTACACCTTCCGCGGGTGGATGTGACCAAATTTGATGGCTCAGATCCCACTGGTTGGGTAACTCAAATGGAACATTATTTCTCTTTGTACGACATTACAGATGACTTGGCCAAACTTCGGTATGGTGTTCTCCATATAGATCAAGAACATTGGCAATGGTGGCAATGGAGAAAAACTTCCCCTCAAGGGTATGTTGCTTGGACACACTTTGTGGCAGAGCTTTATGAATTCTTTAACACCGACACCAACCATTTAGGTCGTTTGACAAAGTTGAAACAATCTAGCATAGTGGAAGACTTTATAGTTGCTTAGTAGCCTGAAGGATGAGATTTGTGCCCATGTCCTCATGGCTCGGCCTCAGAGTTGGGTGGAGGCTACTAAACGAGCTAAGGAATCACAACAGGTTGTCTCTTCTCAAAACCGGAAACCCTCCTTTATTCCTCGCACTAAAACAGTAAATCCCACTCCTCCTTCTACTCCATTAAAGATCCAAAAATTGACCAGGGCCGAAATGGCTGAACACCAACTCAAAGTCCTTTGTTATAATTGTGATGACAAATATTTTCCAGTACACAAGTGTAAGGAACAAAAGATTTTTATGGTCATTTCGGAGGATTTTTCAGAAGAGGATGTTGAAGCCCCCCTTGTGTCTAAGTCCCCTGAACCCACCGACATTTCCCCTCCCTTAGACCCTCCTGAAGTAGAACCAGTCATTTCCATAAATTCTCTCACTGGATTCTCTTCTCTTCAAACCCTCAAACTAATTGGCTGCATCAAGCATAGGAAGGTCATCATTCTTGTTGACATTGGAAGCACCCATAATTTTACTCATCACCGCATTGCCCAAGAAACTAGTTGCTATATCTGTGCAATCAATAATTTTCAAATCATGATTGCCAATGGCAGGTCCATGAAATGCAGAGGGCATTGTGAAAATGTGTGTCTCCAAATTGGTGACTACCACTTGAAATCTCATATGTTTTCTATCGACATGGGTGGTTGTGACATTGTGTTGCATGCAAACTGGCTAAGGACGTTGGGTCCCATTCTCATGGATTTTAAGAAATTAACCATGCAATTCGACCAGGAAGGCCAACAATATAAGTTCCAAGGAATCACCATTGATTCCCCTGAGATCATTAGTTCCCATCGCATGGAAAAGCTGCTCAAAAAAGGTCATTTGGGCGTTATTGCCCAACTCCATGCCATACAAGCAACTGAGATACCCTTTGTGCCGCAGGACCTCCAATCCATCCTCTCTAAACATCAAGTGGTTTTTTCCACTCCCCAGGGAGTCCCTCCTTCCCATGGTGTTCATGATCATTCCATTCCCCTTGTCCCAGGAAGTCTTCCTCCCAATATTCGTTCCTATCGGCACCCCTTTTCCAAAAAAATGAAATTGAGAAAATGGTTCAAGAACTTCTTAACACAGGTGTTATCCACCCTAGTACAATCCCCTTTTCTTCTCCTGTGTTCATGGTCATGAAGAAAGAAGGTTCTTGGCGCATGTGTCCTGATTTCCACGCTCTCAACAAACTCACCATTAAAGACAAATTTCCCATTCCTGTCATTGATGACCTCTTGGATGAATTGAGTGGCACTGAGTTCTTTACTAAAATTGATCTTCGTTCTGGCTACCACCAGATCTGTATGAAAGAGGTAGACATTCCTAAGACTACCTTTAGAACTCATGAGGGCCACTATGAGTTTTTGGTCATGCCCTTTGGCTTGTGTAATGCTCCCTCCACTTTCCAAAGCCTCATGAATCAAGTCTTACATCATTTTCTCTGTCATTTTGTCTTAGTTTTCTTTGATGATATCCTCATCTATAGAAAAACCTGGACATACCATCTTGCTCATGTGGATCGAGTTCTCCATCTACTCTCTCAGCACCAACTTTTCCTGAAACAATCTAAATGTGCTTTTGGTGCCTCGGAGGTCAAATACTTGGGTCATCTTGTTGGCAAGCATGGAGTCAGGGTGGATCCTAAAAATATTGAACCTATGCAAGAATGGCCTCACCCAAAGACTCTCAAAATCTTTCGTGGATTTTTGGGCTTAACAGGTTATTATCACAAGTTTGTTAAGAACTATGGAAAGATTGTGGCCCCTCTCACTCCACTCCTTAAAAATAATTCTTGCACCTAGACTCTAGCAGTTGTTCATGCTTTTCAAACCTTGAAGATGGCCATGTGCACCACTCCAGTCCTGACACTTCCTGATTTCACCAAAAGACCTTTTTCCTGGAATGTGATGCTTCAGGAAAATGAATTGGCGTTGTCCTTATGCAAGAGGGTCTACCTTTGACCTTTACCAACAAACAATTGTCTGAAAAAAATTTGGGCAAATCAATCTCTGAAAAGGAAATGTTGGCTATTATGCATGTCATTGATCTTTGGCACCCTTATTTATTGGGGCAACGCTTCCAAATTAAGACCGATCATCAAAGCCTCAAGTATTTTCTGGAACAACGCATTTCCTCCCTAGAGAAACAAAAATGGGTGACTAAGCTCTTTGGATATGATTATGAGATCATTTAGAAAAAAGGCAAAGACAATGTGGTTGCAAATGCACTTTCCCGAAAATATGAAGATGAAGGGTCCATTTTTTCTCTCTCCTTCATTGTACCAGATTGGTTCCAAGTCATTCACCGGGAATGGCTACACGATCCCAAAAGTTTGCATCTTATACAACAATTGCAGTTCAATTCTCTAGTTTCCCCTGGGTACTCTTGGCTCCATGATGAGATTCGATACAAAGGTCATTTGTATTTAAGTAAACAATCAAAACTTAAATCCACGGTACTTTTTGAGCTTCATCCTACACCCACAGCTGGGAATTCAGGGTTTACCAAAACCTATGACAAGGTCAAACGTTCTTTCTTCTGGGAGGGCATGAAACAGGACGTTTGTAATTTTGTAGTTGAATATTATGTGTGTCCACACTACAAGGGAGAAACAATCAAATCTCCTGTCACACTATAACCACTTTCGATTCCACCTTCTATTTGGTGGGATATATCTATGGATTTTATTGTAGGTTTACCTAAATCGAGCAATAAATCAGTCATCATGGTGGTCGTTGATCTCCTTTCCAAGTATGCTCATTTATGTTCTCTTCAACACCCATTTACAACATCCATTGTGGCCCAACATTTCATGGATCAGGTCTTCAAGCTTCATGGCATGCTGCATTCTATTGTTTCTGATCACGAGCCAACTTTCACCAGCAATTTTTGGCAAGAACTGTTCAAGCTAGAAGGCACCCAATTGCATCTCAGCACAACTTATCATCCCCAGACTAATGGTCAGACTGAAGTTGTCAACAAGTGTTTGGAAACATATTTGAGGTGTTTTGCGTCAGAAAAGAAAAATCAATGGGCTCAATGGTTTCCACTAGCTGAATGGTGGTAAAACACTTCATACCATACAACTACCTGCATGACTCCTTTTGAAGCAGTATATGGACAAAATCCACCTTCATTTCTCTCATATTTACCAGGTGTATCGAAGGTCCAGGCGATGGATCAAACACTTACATTTGGAGAGGTTATTCTCTGTACCCTCAAAGAGAATTTGGTCATGGCCCAAAATCGCATGAAGCAACAAGAAGATGAAGGTTGCTCTGAACGTCAATTTGTAGAAGGGGATTAGGTTTTTCTTCGGCTTCAACCTTACAAGAAAAATTCCCTCAAGCATGACCATTGTCAGAAACTAGCGCCCAAATTTTATGGTCCTTATACCATTCTCAAGCGTGTGGGACAGGTGGCCTATCAGTTAGCTTTTCCCAGTCATTCTAAGCTACATCATGTTTTTCATGTTTCCTTCTTAAAGAAGGTGATTGGAACTAAGTGCCAAACTCAAACCAACCTTCCCGAGTTGGACGAAGAAGGATCCATTTGGCTACAACCAGAAGCATTTTTGGACCAGCGTGAGCGTCGCCTGCATCAATGAACCATCAACGAAGTCTTAGTCTAGTGGAAAGATACAACCCCAGCAGATGCCACTTGGGAACCAACTACCATTCTACAACAATTTCCACATCTTAAGCCTTCAAGACAAGGCCTTTTTTAGGGGGGAGGACATGTTAGGGACCTAACCCCTCACATAGGTAGAATAATATATTTCGATGTAATAAAGGTCAATATTAATAAGGCCTAGAAATAAGGAAGAATAAGTCGAATGTAATAAGACCTAATAGAAGCTTCCACTTCTAGAAGGATCTTCCTCTAGATGGTTCTTTTGAAAGACATATTTAGTATAAATAGGAGTCGAGGGTATGGGCACTGTTGTATTGGATATTATTGTAATAGAGCTCTGCTCAACTGGAGGTTGACCCCTCGAAGAGGCAAGTAAACTTTGCTCTCGGTAATTGAAGTGCTCAGTCTTGTGTTATTCTGATATCATTTTGGTGTTATTGTGGTGTTGTTCTGGTTATATTGTTGTTTATCTTCCATTTCTAGCATTTTATTTTTGTTCTGCATACTTTTTATATCTGGAATATTATAGACCATCACTCTTGGGACATTTTAATGGATTTCTTTGATACTGTTTTGTTTTCTTCAAGCTCTAGTAATTAGTGGCACAAAACTTATTTATATAAATAGAGATAATGCTCGATCATAGGCTAGTTATCTTCTCATAACTAGGTATGGATCAAAACTAGGTAGGTTTTAAAGATATTGGTGATAGTGCTTGCATTCCAGACCTCCCCTAAGGGTATTTTGAAGATTTTAGTCAAATGGCAAAGAAGAAAATATGTAAATGGGTGACTAAGACTTTGGTGTTAGCAACTAAGTTCCATATATCCACCAAGGACTCTGCTGCTACAAATGTTTATTACTTCTCATATTGGGTCTCAATGACAATAGCATACAAGTGTAAAAGAAATCTCTTGGAGACTTCCTTTGGGCTAATAGGGCCAATGGAAAATTCTTTCAAATAATTAGATAAGACTTTTGTTACATCCCCTAGAAGTTGGGTGGCCTTGGTATAATAAATACAAGAATTTAGGCCCATGTGTTCTAGTCACCCTTGCAAAAGTTAAAATTGTTGGGACCTTTTTTACTCAAAGTATTTAATGGATTGGGAGGTCATTAAACTCCTTCCTTGGAGAGATTTCTCTGTCAAAGTGAGTTTTTCGTTTAACAATCGTTTTCTCTAGTGGTTCTCTCTTCTCTTTCTTGAGGGAAAACCCCTAGTGGAGGTGACTTGGTTCTCTACCTGTAATTGCTCAAAAAGGGAATTTAATTAGACAACAACCTATTTTTTGCTCAAGCTCAAACATGGTCAACTTGGGTGGAGTTAAAGTGGAAGTTCAAGCTAGCTAGTATTGATTACTTTTTAGTGGAGAGGATTCAATGTTTGGTGTTGAAGATGCAATACTCAAGTTGGGCCTTATGGAGGGATTGGAAGTGGGGTTGGGTGACAACCTTCACCAAGTACAATTATTACCTCAGTTACAAGTGTCTATGTCCAAAGTTGATGTTGGAAGGTCAACTCAAAAACCTCTAGTGCGTTCAATCAAAGTAGAAGACCTAGCTTTTTAGGACAAGTAGCCTTTGGAAGTTGGTCCTAGAACTAAAAAATGCAATGTTTTCCTAGTTTTTATTTGGGGTGCCACTAGTTAAGAAGAGAATTTATCACCTAGGATTTCCAAACCCACAATTCCCTCAATGTGTGCAAGTCAAAACTCCAAAGCATGTCTTATGGTTATGTTAGTTAGCCACATTTGTGTGGGTATGATGATGTCTCTTTTGCAATCATACCTCCCAACTTATATCAAATGAAACATTGTTTTCTTGTGGGGGAGGATACCTTGGGAGATTGATTCAACTTATCCTAGATACTTATGCGATATAAAATTATTTATTTTCTATGGAATAAGTGCAATGTTGTTATATTTAATAAGAATGAATCTCCATCTATCTTTCATTTATGTGATAATGAATTAATGAATGTTAACCTTTCCTTGCAAATCGTAGTGTACTAGTAGAAACTAAAAATTAAAATGGAGCACCTACATAAACTTTTGGAGTTTTGGGAGGATGCCTCTTTCATGATGAGTCAAGATCCACCTAGACCCTCCCATCTCCCACCATAGCTTAGTTAAAGTGGAGTAGCCATCACTAGGCTAGAAGACTTGTTAGAGAGAGGTGGAAGCAAGCACACAACATACCTCTTACCATTGTAATATAGGGAAAAATAGTTTCCATCCCTATCCCTTGCTATCTTGAAGGATCCAAAACCTATCATGGCTAGACATGGATGGGGGTCACTAGGTACTGATCTTCCTAAAATGAGTATTTGGGGGCCCAACTTGAGTGATCATGATGATCCCCCACCCCCACCCCCATTGTGGGAATTGTTGTTTAGTGTTTTATGTATATATACGTATGCCTTGTGACATATACAAGTGAACTTGATGATTCACTTCATTAAATCATCATGATTTCATAGAGAAATCCAACATATCCATATTAAATAATATTTAATTATTATATTAATGTGTGTGTGTGTGTGTTGTGTGTTAAAATGAATATAAAGGACGTGTATATAAATACACGTAAGGGGTGATAATTCATATCCTTTGAAAAAGGGAACGACTTATCATTATTACAACATTCATGTAATATTGACTTATATGACTACTAATACAATATAAATATTTTATACATTATTACATAGTGGTAATATACCCTAGGTATATTACACCATTTAAATGCTTCATCCTCAAAGCATGGGTAGATAATGCTCCTTCTAATAGAATGATCCATATTCTTGTAACCTTTGCCTATTTGATAAGGTTGAGGACATGAGGTGATGTGATTTTCAAATACTTCAATAATATTGTTGCATCAAAAAAGGATCAATCCACCCTAAATAAATTCTTTCTACATCTCTCTCATGATATTGAATTTCTTGTTGTTGACTTTGAGATGTTTTGATTTTTGGATGCTTTGATGATTTGAATTGGATCCTCTCAAAACTTTTTGATAATCACTTAGTTTCTTTCCCTTTTGTAATTTTTGTTAATATGTCCTTTTTTATTTTATTTTACCTTTTTTAAAAAACTGGAAGGGGAAATGAACCATTATGATGGTTGGCCTTCCAAAGGCATCCCATTAAAAGAAATGAAGGCTCTAGTGAAGAGGGGAGGGAGAGGCAAGGAAAATTTGGGAGGACAATAGAAAAAAATGAAATCTCGAAGCGGGAAACCTACTTGAATAGTGATAGATGAAGGAGTCAATGAGCTTGTCCATGATATGAGCGAAGATGCCTCTAAGGCATGGCCATCTACAAATTTGTATTGTTTGTGAGTAACAATACACGAACTATAGGTATATATCACCCCTCTATATTTATCTTGTGAGCTTAATTAAAATGCTCATTAAATGTTGAGATCTAGATGTATAATAGTTTCAATTATGTGTCTTTGGTGTGCATTCATTAATTCATGGTGTACTCAAACAATCTATTCTATGGGTGTGGTATTTCTTGATGTGTTGGGTATGATTATTGTTTGCTAGATTGTTGCATGATAGAAACACCAATATCAACCTATAAGCATGACCATCTATTGCTTGTTGGGTGTTTTAATTTTTCCTACAGGCCATCCACAACCATCTATTTCTTGTTGGGTGTTTTTCTTTTTCCCACAAGCTGTCCACAACCATTTATTGCTTGCTAGGCATTTTCCTTTTTCCCATAGGCCATACACAACATTTTGTTAATTACTGGGAATTTTTCCTTTCCCATAGGTCATCCACAACATTTAGTACATCATTCTAGTGTTTAGGATAACACCTTTCAGTCCCATTTTGTTCCCTCTAAGAAATGGGACACTACTATATGCATAATCAGTCCAAAAATCCATTTTTAACACTCACAACAACTATTTATTTTTTTTAAAACAGTCTACAAATCCGTTTTTGCACATAGCCAAATGGTGATTACATCTTTCGTTAAATTTGTTGTTTCCTTGGTATGATCAACAACCTATGAGAGAAGAATATTGATGTGTATTGGCACTTCTGTAGCAAAGTATTATTTTTCTAACTTGGAGTTGGAGTGTAGAGTGGAATATTTTGTTGTTCGAAGTGTTGATTTTAGTTTTGTAGCATGATGCTTAATTTCCCTTCGATTTGGAACTCATAGTGGTTATAGAAAAACATAGATAGAGGGGTTTCAAACTGTGTCTCAATACCTGTGATTTAAACTGGTAGAGCATATTCTAGTCTAACAATAATTGTAGAAGATAGAGTAATTTTTATTCCACATCAAGAATCTATATTGGTGAATTGTGTGTATTGTTGTCCCTCAATTATGGATCATATGGTATTAGAGTGGGTACATCAGAGACCTTGAAGTAAATACCATGGGAAAATCCTTGAAGAGGGAGAAGCTCGAAGAGTTGATAGACTTCAACAAGGAGATCCAAGAGGAAATTCAATATTGGAGGTAGAGAGAAGATGAGTTCAAAACAGAGTTGTCAAGCACCAAGATTCCTTCACCACCATGAGGGAAGAATTAGAGAGGAGTAGATTGTAGCTCTTGCAGTTGGGGGAGAAATTCATTGAACTAGAATATAATTGGCAAGAGGAGAGGTTCACCAAATTCACTACTTAGTTATACCAGGACTTGACAGTGAAGGAAGAGGCCTTGAAGGAGCCACAAGAAATTGTCCAAGAGACCAACCAAGACCCTTACATTGTCATTGTTGAAGTTACCACCATGACCATGTCAAGAATTGTAAAATTTCCTTTTAAGACCCTTCCTCAAGAGACCTTTGGTGACTTTGAAAAGCACACTAGATATATTAGTTCCAAGTTCAAGATGAAAATGGGCTATGATGGCCAAGGACTAGACAAGGAAGGTCAAGGGATTCAGATCCCCATTGTAGATCAATAGAATCCTAAGCATGGATGCTTAGGATTTAGTGGACAATAAATTAACACAAGTGTGGCTCAAACCGCCTTCATCAAGGCAAGAGGAACTGAAAAAGAATCCATTCCCATGGAGGAAAAGGTAGATGGAAAAGGAGTGTGAAATGAGCCACTTAAATATGTTCATAGAGTCTTGGAAGATGGAAGTGAAGATATAATTCCACCATCTAGATTTTCTCCAAATCTTGGGGTACCAAGCAACCATGCTGGAAAGCATCATCAAAAACTAAAAAGGTATGTCATAGTTTGTTTCTTTCACAATAAAAAGGGTCCTAAGGCTAGCAATTGTTGGCACTCCAAAAGGCCAAGTGACCCATTTAGGAACTATTGTTGGTATTGCAGATTGATTGGACATAGGGAGGCCAATTGTTGGAAACTTCTCCCGAAAATCCATCCCAAGAATTGAACAACCAAGAAGAAATATTAAAGAGTCAAGATCAAGGGGAAAGAGGAGTTTCTTTCACTTGCAGACCAAGCAGCAATGGTTTTCCAATGACCTATTGCAGTGGTGAATGTCATCTCCATCCATAAGATAGACAATAGGTTTATGCCAAAGGAATCTTTTATTCAACTTTGATCTTCTATCCTACAATGAAGGAACCCTTTATTAGAGATTTGTTGGAGTCTACTAGATGATCGAAGAAAAATATTGAAGGGATTTTAATCTTTTGGTGATCGAAAGCTTGCAAATGGGGAGGTGTGATCCAAATTAGATCCTCTCCATAATTTTTAATAAGCACTTAGTTTCTTTCCCTTTTGTAAATTTTGTAAAGATGTCCTTTTTTATTTTATTTTGTCTTTTTATCAAAATTGTGAAGGTTGGCCTTCTAAAGGCATCCCATTAAAAGAAA
>JASDQU010205365.1:5911-28698 GCA_032191745.1 Picea mariana
TCAGTGGGGGATTTCAGATCTACAGAGATTGAGAGGGATATTGGAGATTCGGGCACCTGGATTGTTCTTACCATCACCCAATATATCAGTTGGCATATTTCTTAGGGTGATTGGACACTTTTGGCAGCTGGGTCGAGTTATTGAGGGTTTCAGCCTTCTATTGGAGCGTGGCAATCTTTAGCTCGAGAGTTTGGCATTCAGATCTGCTTGTATTGATCGTCATTTCGTATTCAACCTTTGGAGGCATATTTTGTATTAGTGGGAGAATTTTGTAGCAACTCTTATCTATTTTCTATCTTCTTGGCCATCTGTTGAGCATTCCAGATCGACATCTTCATTGTAGCAGGTTTCTCTATTTTATTAATAAAGAAGATTTGAGATGTTTTGGCTTGTCTATCTTATTGCATATGGTTGAGGTATGTTCCATGTTTATCTCTTTTTGTTATTTGCTGCATACACTCATATAAACACATCTAAAAAAATAGATCAGCAAACTGTTTGACGAAATACCACAACCAGAAAAAGGTTTTAAAAGACACCAAAATCGTGATGATCCTTGCATAATGGCTTGGGATCATTACATTTTTTTAGCTGCGTTCATACAAGGAACGATTTCTCTTCGCATGCATAATAGGATATTGCATGCACAACATGATACAAAATTGAATTTTGTGGCATTGACAAACAACTCTCTTCCATATTCTAGATAATGGCAAGAATTGAAGAACTATTTACAATATTGCACACATTAATTAACTCAACTACGAAATCTACAATTGAAATAAACAAGTGCACTCTTATTACAGTGATTACTTGTTTACAAGTATTGTACAAGAAGATTGATATGTTCAAACATAAAAACAAGTTGTTGTTAGATGAGTTAAGTTTGCTTCGACACCAACAATGTGATTTTAATGATATCAAGGATGAGAATGAAGACGCTCAGTTGACTAGTTATGAAAAACATGAAGATGAATTAGATGAAGTCCCTATGTGAGAAAAATTTGTTGATAAATGTATTGTTCAACCATGGGAAGAATTACAATTTAAATGAAACCGATATGGACTAGGACATGAAAATGATTGTAACAACCTTTTTCATATTCCTAATTATAGAGAACCTGTTTGCTTTGTGAGTGGAGGTTTTTTGAATGATGATAAGATGACAGAGCTTGCGAATATTGGTAAGGAACAGGTACAAGATATAGTTGATGATGATGTTGCTAATTGGTCGAATAAAGAACCCATACAGTGCAAACACTGTCACCGGTTTGGCCATGATAAGTCAAATTGTTTTGATCTTCACCCATGTAAATTTTGTGGGAAGACAAATCATCCCTCTGTAAGGTGTCAAAAGCGCAAGCAAAAACAAATTCATTTTGAATGGTTAGGGAATTGGCGTTTCCGTTTGGAAGCCAATTTACTGCAGTAGTCTTATCGTTGGATTTATACACAAGTACAATCGTACTTGATTGGAGATATTTCTATAGTTGATGGACATGAATGTTTTTCAAAATTTGATGATTTAGGGTATGATTGAGGCCGATTTGATGTAGTCTTATGAGTTAAAGATCAAGTCTTTAGACTCCGCCGGAAGACAATTTGATGTGTTGGATCTCTTCTTGGCCATACTTGCGAATGACGGTCAAGGGAATTAGAACCACTTGTCCCTCACAGGGGGAAATCTAGTTGATTCAGGTTCCAAGTTTGATTTTGAGACAGGTTCCAAGTTTGATTTAGAGCCTGTGAATAGATGATCAAGTATGCAACCTAGTTCTTGGTATGCAATCTTGTTCCTGAACATATTGTTGTTGATATGGTTTGTGGTCAGCTTAAAACCACTAATTGAGCAGAAGACATGAAGTTCTGCTTGTTACATATTCATATTTTTGAGCATTGAGCTCTTGTTAGTTTATGGTCAACTTAAAACCATGCCATTTAGTAGAAGAAATCAACTTTTGCTAGACATTCAGTTTGTGGTCATCCTGAAACCACCAGATGAGTTTGTGGTCAAACTTAAACCACCAATTTAGTAGAATACATCAACTTCTGCTACTTTCTTTTCAGAGTTCAGAGAGCATCTTCAACCAGCCTTATGAATATTCGCTTGACACATGTGATTGTCAAGTAGTGGTAGTTTTTCAGGCAAGAACAAACTTATGATTAAGGGGGGATGTTAAAACACTAATCATAAGTTAGTTTGTTAGTTAAGTTAACCTAACGGTTATACAGTTACATGATAGTTATGGTCTTTTGTATTATATATGTACATCTATGTACATGATGATTTACAAAAGCATTGATGAATAGAGTATGCCTTTTCTTCTTTTTTTTATTTATCTCTGTTCTTCATAGTTTCCTGATTGCTTCAGTTATTTACATTATGTTTCTTCTATTGTCTTCATTATGAATCTAATAGTTTATTGAGCACTCACATCATCTCAAAAAGTGGTCATCATAACATTAACCCGGACTTATCTTTCCTCCCTAGTTATTTTTCATGTAGGTTTTTTGGTTGTCTGTCTAGGTTGTTTAAAATGGGATATCTTTGATTCATAGGACACTTAAACTACCCGTGAAAATTTGGCCGGATTGAAGTTCATTTTTTTAGGTGAAAAATGGAATTCGAGAGGGAAGATTGCTCTCGAATTAGCCTACTCCGTCATATTAACAAACTGATTGTTAGTGATAATTAACACTTGAGTTTGGTTGTTCAATAAACGTATTAATTAAGGACATTTTCATTAGGTAGTTCGAGATGGAAAGCATTATCTGCCATGCACTAAAAAAATGATTGCTTAGTGAGGTGGATACGTGCACAATATCTCACATACATGCCATCATTATGCCCATTGTTTCATTGTACAACCATAAGGTATCTCCATCGCCACCATCTGTTCTCCATCCTCCGGGCCATCCATTGTTTTCCATAGCCCGATGCCACTGCAATCAACTACGCAGAAGATTGACGACATCTTACCAGAGAAAGAGACGCACTGAAGTGGATTAATTGGAATTCAAAATTTGAATTTCAAATTTAGATTGGCGCGCTTAACTTGAATTTCAAATTTAGATTGGCGCGCGTTTAGAATGGGAACGCTACATTTGAGAAGAAAGACTAAATCTCTAGGCCAAGTGGAAAGGCGAGAGTCATTTCGACTCCCATTTCTTATGAGACCGAATCACCATTTGTGTTTATCAAAGAAAAGGTAGCTCCCAGGATTGACCAAACTGTTGCCGCCCCGAAAATACAATCCACTTTCAGAGGGTTCTATGTTCGAAATTCAAAGCCCATGGAGAAGGTGAGGATTATATGCCAAGTGAAGTTTGACGCTGATAAAATAGGGCGACATTTTACAAATGCAACGCAAACGCAGCTGATAGTTGAAAATGAGGACCAACACCTAAAACTTGATGACCAGATCACGTCTCTACTACTCAAGCTCTATGCCATTCATGTATCTGTTTTGACTTCATTGTTTAGCTCGAGGATAGAAACCATACTTGGCTTTTACGGGACATGGAACCTTACTGGAGATATGCAAGTACTATTATGTTTAACTCTTATTGTTTAAGAATTTGAAAGACATTATATATGCTTTTTTGTGGAGGGAGTGAATTCATTTGTGCAAGAGTCAAGGAGGGTTGTAAACAGTCAAGTGTTTAAGCTGCAAGATACTATCGATGTCATACTTGCAGGGAAGTGCGATTTCCATATGGGAGGGACTGATAGTAGCCAAAATAGAGAATGAGACACTCAACGAGATGGTGGCAGGTCTATTGAGGATTCGAGCTTTAGAAGAGTATAACATGTTCATATTTATCAAGTTTTTATAGGTTTTCACCAAAGAATGCACATGTTGTTCGTCACCAAAAGTTTTATCTCCCACTGGCATATTTGTATAATTCTTTCTAGATGTAAAATTTTACAATTTAAACAAATAAAAATAAATAAAAATTGAAATATAATGTGTGTGAGATGGGAATTTTATATAAGGTATGGATAACTAATTATAATATTGATATAAGGTATGATAACCAACTATAATATTGTAAGTTCCTATATAAGTAATTTAATATAAATAATTTTTAAATAAATAAATTATTAAATTTAATTTCAAAATGTAGTTATGTAACAATTTTTAGTATTAATTTTATTAAATTTCCATTAAATTTACAAATTTCATTTATTAGATTTAAAGCATAGAGTGATATAAATAGGACATATTGATATAACAATTTTCATTATTTACTTTTACATACACATTTTATCTTAGGGTAGAGGCTCGTGCTCTACAAAAACCCATTGCTATGCAACAAAATGGAACAACAAATATTCAAAACACGAATCACATTGCGAAGGATTTAAACAATCATCAATACTCATGGTTATAAAAGAATACAAGAAACAAATTTATATTGGTGGACAATACAATCATTTCCTCCCATGCATCCTTCAACCTCAACTCATCTTCTATGGGCATAGTGTAGAGTCATTTCCTTCCAATCCTTCTACAACATCATTGCATCTTTTGTAGAACATGATATTTTCCTTCCAACAAAGCCTGGTACCTTAGTCTTCACACTATCTACCAACTTTTAGAGATTTGGTCCTTCTCCACCTCTCTTATTTCACATCGATACATGTCTCCCTTGAGCATCCATCCTGGTATTCTTTGCATTTTGGACCTTCTAGAATTTCACACTTCACCTATAGGAGGACATTCAGATTGCTGAAAACTTACCATAGGATCTAGAAGGATTTTTTTTCGGAATGTCTTAGAATTGATGTTCAAAAGTCTATGTCTGAATGTTTCACCTGCCAATAGAATAAGAAAGACACAATCAAGATACCATGTCTCCTACAACCATTAGCTATACCAATTCAACATTGTGAAGAAGTTTGAACGGATTTTATTACAACTTTACCCAAATACTTGCCAACATGCAAATTGGTTTACAAGTAATAATAGAGAATGCAAAAGTTTGATTTGTTACAAGTATAGATAAACTTCATGTAATTTAGAACTTGAAGCAAACAAACCAATATCTGCAACTACTACTAGGTGAAGAAAAAATGTGAATATACGAAAGCCAAAATGCGCATTTACGGAAGCCAAAATGCGCATATTTGGAAGCAATCTTCCATCTTTGCGCATTCTATCTTCTATATATGTACATTTTGGATTTCTTAAATGTGCATATACGGAAGGAAAAATGTACATATATGGAAGAGGGCTTCCATAAATGCACATTGTTTTTTTTCCGTAAATGCACATTTTCTCCTTCCGTAAATTCGCATATACAGAAGCTCTCTACACATAATGAAATCCTAATCCCAAAGAATTTAACATTGTTGATTAAAATCCCTATTACACAGAATGAAATCCCATAAACATATGGCATATAAAGAACAACGAACACACGACTTTCAACAAAGAAGAGTAATATACAAAAAATTATGAACTGAACATGCACTCGGCATAGAGAGAGAGTTATTGTTTAAGAAATGCATTTCATAAATAGAGAAACAAAATGCATGTGTGCTACACAGACGGAGAGGAAATCCACATAGAGTATATTTTCTAGACAATGAAGCACCATATATTATGTGGATCGTTAGTCCCATATATTAATTCAATTAATTTGGGATTTGACAACCAACATGTTGGTTGGGAGCTAGTGGTTTAAACCCTAGACTCTTCCCTATGTTAAACTGTAGTGTAAGTTTTAAATCATGAGGGTACATGTAATATCCCCAAAAAGAAATTATTTTTGAATTCGAAAATTGTTAGGAAAATTATTTTGTTTTTGGTAAATTCAAATTTGGAAACTTTTTGCCATTTATGGCAATTCCGAACTTCAAATTTGGTAAAATTGTAATTAATTATTATGAATGTTGGCCAAAGATTTGATTTGAACCAACTAACTATTTGACTATGACACTTGTATGAAAACAAAATATTTTATATTTATTGCATGAGGACAAATGGAACAGCCATGTTAAAATCAGTTGACCATGACTCCATGAGTGGGGAACATGTTGGAACTACCTCAGGGCTGATTGCTACAAGTGGAAAATCAGGGATTTGGCCATTGAAAGCCCCTGAAAATGAGGGATTTGGCCATTGGCAGCCCCTGAAAATCAGAGATTTAGAAAGCTGCAAAAATTCCCAAGGGAGGGAAAAAAACCTAGGCAAAAAGATTATTTTGGATAAATGGCATATGTGAGGAGGCACGACGCTGCCTAGTATGTGGGGAAGAGGAACTATTGAATACTTTCTGTTATGAACACTGATTATGAGTGTGAGGAAAGGGAGAATACTACTGATAGAGGAAGACATTGTTGAAGAGGAGATTTCAATTTTTCCCTCATGAATTCATGGCCAAGCTAGGGGGTGAATCGGGCAAGTGATTTGGCTTCCCTTTTTACGATTGGGAGGAGCATGGTTGTTCCTTTTGTTGTTTTATCCAGATATGTTTCTCTACTTTCCTCGTATCACATTTGTGTTAGTGAAATGATTTGCTCTAATTTCCATTTTAGACGTTTACCTATTGTCATGTACATTTGATAGAATTATAAACTTGTTCTAATTTACTAGTGGAAATAATTCAATTGATTAAAGACTTATTTTATAGTATAATAGTAATTTTATGTTATAGAAACAATGTGATTTATTTTTGATGAAGTGAACTGATAAAATTCTTGAATATTCTATTTGTAGTAGGAATAGATTTTAAATGGTAAATTGTGGGGAAAAGCCTACGCGTGTTATATTAATCAGGACATGGACAAGATAGTCTTGTGTAAAGTAACAAAGTAATCAAACAGAAAAGACAATGAATACGAATTTTGGAAGCCTTCGTTCTATCATAAATTCGTATGCAGCCCATGTATTTCAATTTCTTTATTGTTCCCAACGAGTATGGACGAGAACCCCAAATCGGGATGCAATTTCGAAATATTTATGTAGTAATTTAACAAGTCTAATTTACAAATGGATGGAAATAGACACAAGTTAAATTTCTTTCAATACTAATGTTATATTCACAACAAGTCTTCCTGTATATAGTTATAAAATACCATAAGGATGAATGAAATCGTAAAATGCGATTATACACCAACGTACGCATAAAAGACCTATTACATACTACTATACTATTATGCAGGGAAAGTTTTAGTGAAAACAACGGTATATTTAGGAATTCTAGAAAATTAGACAAACATCTCAATAAACGAATTGAGATATAAATTATCAAACCAGATTGGAAAAAGAAAAGTAATATGACGAATTAAGGAAAATAGGAGTACAAAGCTCTTTTAATTCTTTATTTGCAGCTGGATAATCGCAATACATACTGACTATAGTACTTCTTAAGAAAAATGGATGTTGAGATATTACAAAGAGGCCATAACATTGTATAACCAAAAATGAAATTCATCGCTCTGGCTTTTCCAACTTTCCATGGAAATAAGAAAGAAATGGTCGGGGTTTAACCCTTTACAATTATTTTTACAAGTCTAAACTGATGCAGATTGCATCCTTTTTTCAAGTACTGAGTTTCAACATAAAACAAAAAGACTAGGGTTGAATTCTTACTCCACCGATACAGGAATTCGATGCAAGAAGAACGTTACTTAATAATTATAAGAGAACTGTAACAGAACAATGATCTCCTCATTACTAATAGAACATGTAGAGTTGAGTCATAGGGGTAATGGGGTCGGAACCCGAATACCTTTTACGTCGAAGGGTAGGAGAAGGTATCTGGAACTCACATAGAATAAAACCATGAAAACAAAAGCATACCCTGTAATTATTAACTTATTATATGCATAAATATAATGAAAATTACCAACAAGATAATAACTATTTAATAAATAATTTTTTCCTTTACAGGAAGGTACTCATCTTTCTGCATACAGGCTCGTTTTTATGCCTTATCGTTGATAGTTGGAGAGATGCCCGGGCCAAGGGGGATGGTGTAGGAATCCCCTGATGGGTACCTCACATCAACAAGGTCCACCATTAGTGTTTTACACCCAATCTTAAAAGAACCAAACTTACAAGAGGACAACCCTTTTTTTTGCAATCAATGAAATTAAATAAAAAGAAATAGTCGATAGGGCTAGTCTTTCTTTAAACAAAGAGACGACACAAGACATGATGTGTGAAGACCCACTTTAAAATTTTCACACTGAACTGGTACTATATCTAACTGTCAAAATTTCAGCTTACATAATTCGAAATGCAGTACCGCAATTAATACAGAGATTTCATAACCAGACTTGAGAGGTCGCATTTCACTTATAGTATTCTGAACATCAGGAAACCATTATTTGAGTATCATTTGGCGAAGGAAATTAGTCCTTTCATATTATACACAAATTTATCCTTTCAAGGAGTCGAAATACTATAAGGTAGTTTCCTAGGGATTATACGAGAATACCCTAAACAAATTTCTTTATATTACTCAAACTAGAACGTGTTTTAACTTTTTGTGTAAGGGCCAGTTAAGAATCGGAGTGAGAGTATAGACGGGTGGGCTCACCTTCTCGTGAAGAGAAATATCAAGAATTAGTATAGAGTGTACGCATAGAGTTGAAACAAATCTGATAAAGAAACTTCTTAAGCACTCGATAATGGACCTCGACATGCAACCACGGGGTAAGAATGAGAAGGAATCTAGACTGTAAGACTCAATGAAACCCTAAGTTATCGTTCTCTGAGAAGTCTAAACTAGAAAAATCCTCTGAGAACAGAATGAGGAGTTGGGATGCCATGACTTATGAGAGTGTCGAGTCAAAAATAAACAAAAAATAATAAAAATCTAAAATGGCTTCAGCATAAAATTTAATCTCGAAGTATCTTAGGCATTAGCGATAAAGGGAAAATGTATGTAGACTCTGAAATAAGAAATCTACAAAATATAATGACCTTCAACGTAATAAACCTCCTGAGACTCTTCTATGTTGCTTAAAGATACGATAACCTATTAGAAACTTACCAGGGAGAGGAACATTGTCTTTTTGGTTTGCTGAATATTTTCCTCCCGAACAATCATTTTTACACTCCAAAGAAACGCTACACAAAGCCATTTTCGGAGAGCCCACAATGGTGAGGAATGACTCGCCTAACTCTAAGAGGAGGAGGGACTATCAATGTAAATGCCTAGGGTACGGAGTTGAATCAAGCCATGTGCTAGGGCGCACTTGGCATGAAGAGACTTGAGGAAGGTTAGATGGAAAGGGCCATCATAACCTATACACACAAGCCCTTTCATTAAACACAGGGAAGGGATCTTAATTACCTCTGACATTCACACCCCACTCTTAACTACTAGAAAGGCGAGTTTAATGATAGTTCTTTCGAGAAGTGATTAGTCAAGTCCAGTTAAGTGCTAACTGTTTCACCTCGGTTAGACTAATGTAGTTGTTTTGTTTTAAAGGTGTTTAGTTAAGGCTAAATGATACAACCTCACGCACCAAAATAAGAAATCATAGGTTGAAGGAGACATAGGACTATACATCCTATGTGTACTTATAGATATCTATACAATGGATAAATAACAATAGTTTTTAAATACGCATTGAAGTAATGTAAAAGAAATTTTAGAGGATTACTCTGTTTAAGTTTTAATTAGTCTAGTACAAAATTGTCATCATATGCCAGAGGTATTATAGCTCTATAATAAAAAATTACATTACTACCTCCTAGCTACCTCCTAGCTACGGATTGATCAAACGAAACAATTTTTTTTTTATGTCAAAATTGAGGTACATTACATATGGTATTAGAGAAAAGATTACAACACTAGACCTAAAAAGGGCCACGTTAGTTTCTTGGCATATATTTCGATTTATGAAAAACTAATAAACCTTTATTGTTGCAAACAAAAAGCCCTTTGTGTTTTGTGTTAATTATGGCATCTCAGGATGATGCATAAATCACAATTGAAAGAAATCTAGAACATAGATCTCCTAGAGATCCAAGACAGAATAGTGACAGAAGATCACATAAAGAAGTGCTCGAAACAATGAGGAATCTCATTGTTGAGCTGCAGGTTTTCAACGCTGACAATGAGAAATTGAAGAAAGCACAACAGGAGCAATCAGAGATAAATGAAGTCCTGCTGCGCAGTATAGTGACAAAGAAAATTCCCAAGGATGATAACAATGAAAAAGAGGTTAGAAAAAGGGCTTCCAAGAACTTTGGGCCTGAAGAATAAAAAGGAGATAGTTCCTCTGAAGGTACACCTTTAGTTGAGAACAGAACAAAAAAAAAGAAAGAGAAAACAAGTAGACCACCTTGAAGGAGAATTTAAGAAAGTTAAACCAGCTACCTTTGATGGAGAATCCAGAACAGGAAAGGAAGTTGAGGCATGGTTATTATACATCAAAAAATATTTCCACATATATAACTATTCAAGAAATATGAAGGTTAGAATGGCCATTTACAATCTGAAAGGAAAATCCATCATTTGGTGGCAAGACATGAAACTGGCTAAAGGCTTAAAAGAGAAACAAATGGAATGGTCTAACTTTAATAAATATTTCAAGAAACAATACCTATCTTAAAGCTACTATGAAAGGAAGACAAAAGAATTTTATGAACTACGACTTGGTCAGATGATGATGGAGGACATTATAAACAAATTCATAGAATTACTAAGGTTTGTACCCTATATATGGGAGGACAAGGTAAAAATCTAGTGGTTCCTAAGTTGTTTACCATAGTCCTAGAATGACAGAATTGAGTTTGACAACCCCAAATCCTTGAGTAAAGTATTCAGGAAAGCAAGAATGTGCTACGACCAATACAAACAACGAGCAGAGTTTCCCAAATCTTGGAAGGATAAGAAACAAGATTGAATGAACTAGCAAAAGAAGGGATACCAACCAACTCCTTATCAAAATGCAACAAAAAGATTTCCTAGAGAGGATTTTTACTGCAATAATCCAAGTACGCAAGGCAACGATAAAGAAGTAAATCTGGGAACAAAGACATTTGGGGATAGTCCTCGTGAACCATTGAAGTGGTGACAATGTGGAGAACTTCATCTAAGGAGGAAATGTCCACATTTAAATACAACAAACAAAATTGTTGTTCATAATTTGCAGGAAGCCTCGACGGTGGGTGATGTGGGTAGAAGCTTGCATTGGATAAATGTAGTCGTTGATGGTCGGCAATCTAATCACCAGTCCTCTGTGGTGGAAATCGAAGGTAAAATCAATAACACTCAAATTTCTATTTTAATTGATCCTAGAGCTACGTTAAGTTATATCACTCTTGGTGTAATAGAGTCAAATAAACTTAAGAAGATGAAACACTCAAAATCATGGCTGGTACAATTAGATAAAAGAACTAAAAGGAAAGTGGTTGACTTTATTTCTGATATTGAATTCAGTTTAGATGGTCAAAACATAAAAACAAATCTGAATATCCTACCACTAGGATCTTATGATATGATTATCGTAATGGATTGGTTGGAAAAGCACAAAGAAGTACTAGATTGTTACACAAAGACACTTAATTATAAAGACAAAAGTTACACTACAAGGACAGTCCAAGGTATACAAAAACCTATATCAGTTAGACAAGTTTTAGCGATGCAATTCAGGAAATGTATGAGAAAGGGATGTCAAGTTTATGCCACCCAAGTAAGAAACCTGTTAGAAAAAGAAGATAAACCCAACTTGGAATATTTTTTTGTTTGATGTGAATTCAGAGACGTGTTTGTTGATGAAATAACTGAATTACCCCTAGGAGGGATACATATTTTTACATAGACTTGCTACCTGGTTTATCCCCTATCTCTAAAGAACCTTACCGGATGAGTCTGTCGGAATTGACAGAACTAAAAATTCAGTTATATGAATTATTGGACAAAGAGTATATCAGACTGAGTGTTTCACCATGGGGAGCACCTGTCCTCTTTGTGAAGAAGAAAGATGGTACCCTAAGACTATGTATCAATTATAGAAAATTGAGAAAAATGACTATTAAAAACAAGTACCCCTTACCTAGGATAAATGATTTGTTCGATCAAGTAGGTCGGGAAAATATTTTTTCGATGTTGGATTTACGATCTAGATATCATCAAGTTAGGATAAAGGATGACCACATAAACAATACAACTTTTCGAATAAGATATGGACATTACGAATTTGTGGTTATACCTTTCAAACTCACTAATGCGCCAGCCACATTCATGTGCTTAATGAATAGTATTTTTAGTCAATACTTGGACAAATTCATGTTGGTTTTTATTGACGATATTATGGAATATTCAAAAACATAAGAAGAACAAAAAGAACACTTAAGAATCATCCTGCAAACTTTAAGGAAGCACAAAATGTATGCTAAATTCGATAAGTGTGATTTTTATCAGAAGAAGATACAATACCTAGGACACATGATATCGGTAGAGGGAATTGCAGTCGAACTTGAGAAAGTAAGAGCCATTATGGAATGG
Organism: Picea mariana; assembly: GCA_032191745.1. Taxonomy (NCBI): domain Eukaryota; kingdom Viridiplantae; phylum Streptophyta; class Pinopsida; order Pinales; family Pinaceae; genus Picea; species Picea mariana. The sequence goes on from JASDQU010205365.1 coordinate 18,389, forward strand.
TCTATACCAAAGGATGTAGCGGACATCCGATCATTCATGGGAATCACTGGATATTATCACAGATTCATAGAGGGATTTTCCAAAATAGCTTACCATATCACGACATTACAAAAGAAAGGGACCACGTTTAACTGGTCACAAAAGTGTCAAGACAATTTTAATAAGTTGAAGGAATTATTAACAACTGCACCCATTTTAAAGGTAGCATACCCAGATAAAGACTTCAACGTCTGTGTTGATGCGAGTAAAGAAGGACTAGGTGGTGTCCTAACTCAAGAAGGACACGTTATTTTCTATGAGTCTCATAAATTAAAGGAACATGAGAGAAACTATGTCACTCATAACTTAGAATTGGCAGCAGTAATACACGCCCTAAAAATGTGTAGACACTACATAATGGGAAAAAAGTTTATACTATTGACAGATAATAGTGGGGTGAAATATTTGTTTAGCCAACCGAATCTCAATGCAAGGCAAGCAAGGTGGCTAGCCTTCTTGAGCGAATTCGACTTTGAGGTAAGAAATATGAAGGGTAAGGAAAATAAAGTAAAAGATGCTTTGAGCATAAGAGTCCATGGGTTATTTGAAATAAATGTCAGCAGGGAAGAAAGTGATCTGGAACAGAGAATAAGGACGGCATGTATTAACAACGAAGACTACACTAAAATAGTGTTAGAACTACAAAACTCTACAAATAACTCAGACAAACCAGATCTGGGTATAGATAGAAATGGCCTTTTATGATTTAAAAACAAACTTTACATACTCGATTTGGCAGAGTTAAAGATAACAGTTTTTGATGAGGTGTATAAGAAACCATATTCTGGTCATTAAGGATACTTGAAAATGATCCCAACACTCAGGAAATTATTTTATTTGCCTAATATAAAGGGAGAAACAACAGAATACCTGGTTAGGTTCCAAGATTGCCAGCAGGTAAAGGTGGAACACCGGCATCCAGTTGTCTTATTACAGCCATTACCAATACCAGAATGGAAATAGGAGACAATATTGTTGGACTTTACTATAGGTTTGCCTAAAACCCAAAAAATAAATGATTCTATTATGGTTGTAATCAATAAACTCAGTAAGTCTGCACACTTTATTGCTGTAAAGTCTACTTTTAAAGATACAAACATCATTGAAATATTTATGAAAGAAATTTTTAGACTGCATGGTATTCCTAAAACGGTTATTTCGGATAGAGATGTAAAATTTACATCTACGTTTTGGAAATAATTATTTGTTGGGCTAAACACTAACTTGGATTTCATTATGAGTTATCATCCACAAACAGATGGACAAACTGAAAGAAAAACCAAATCGTGGAGGATATGCTTTGCATGTATGTAAGAACAAAACCAAGCAAGTGGAAAGACTACCTACACTTGGTAGAATTTTCATATAACAATGGGTACCAAACTTCGGCAAAGTTAAGCCCTTTCGAGGTACTATATGACATAAATTGTATGACTCCGATTAGCTGGGACAACCCAGTTGACAGACTCATGGTTGGACCAGAGATTCTCCAAGAAATGGGGAATATGGTAAGAAAGGTACAACAGAACTTAAAGGAAGCATAGGACAGGCAGAAGAGTTATGTAGACCAGAAAAAAAGACACTTGGAATTTCAAGTGGGAGACCATGTTTATTTGAAGCTCAAAGCCCCAAAAAGTTCATTGAAGTTAGGAAACTGCGCGAAGCTAGAACCCAGGTTTTTTGGGCCCTTTGAGATACTAGCTCGAATTGGACCCGTAGAATACCAACTTGCACTTCCAGCTAATCTAAAAATTCATAATGTATTTCATGTTTCTTTATTGAAAAAGTATGTTCATGAACCTACTCATATGATTGATTGGAACTTGGTGCAGGTGGAACCAGAAGGTGAGTTCCATCTGGAACCCCTGTGTATTATGAATCAAAGAGAAATGACACTTCGAAATAGATTCATCGCTTAGGTAAAGGTGCAATGGAAGCACTTTAGTCTCGAGGAGGCCACTTGGGAGTTGGAGGGAGATTTGAAAAAATCTTATCCAATCATGTTCCAAGAAAGGAAAGAACACTAAGGAAAGTTTTTTATTGAAGGGGGAAAGGATGTGACATCCCCAAAAATAAATTATTTTTGAATTCGAAAATTGTTCGGAAAATTATTCTGTTTTTGGTAAATTCGAATTTGGAAAACTTTTGCCATTTATGGCAATTCCAAATTTCGAATTTGGTAAAATTGTAATTAATTGTTATGACTGTTGGGAAGAGATATGATTTGACCCAACTAACTATTTGACTATGACACTTGTATGAAAACAAAATATTTTATATTTATTGCAGGAGGACAAATGGAGTAGCCATATTAAAATCAACTGACCATGACTCCATGAGTGGGGAACATGTTGGAACTACCTCATGGCTGATTGTTACAAGTGGAAAATTAGGGATTTGGCCATTGGTAGCCCCTGAAAATCAGGGATTTAGAAAGTTGCAAAAATTACGAAGGGAGGGAAAAAGACCTAGGCAAAAAGATTGTTTTGGATAAATGACATATGTGAGGAGGCAGGACGTTGCCTAGTATGCGGGGAAGAGGAACTATTGAATACTTGTTGTTATGAACATTGATTCTGAGTGTGAGGCAAGAGAGAAGACTACTAATAGAGGAAGACATTGTTGAAGAAAATATTTTAAGTTTTCCCTCATGGATTCATGGACAGGCTAGAGGGTGAATCGGGCAAGTGATTTGGCTTCCCTGTTCTATGGTTGGGAGGAACATGGTTGTTACTTTTGTTGTCCCAGTATTTATCCAGATATGTTTCTCTACCTTTCTCGTATCACATTTTGTGTTAGTGAAATGATTTGATCTTATTTCCATTTTATACCTTTACCTATTGTCATGTACGTTGGATAGAATTATAGACTTGTTGTAGTTTACTAGTGGAAATAATTCAGTTGATTAAATACTTCTTTTACAGTATAATAGTAAGTTTTTGATATAGAAACAATGTGATTTATTTTTATGAAGTGAATTGATAAAATGCTTGAATATTCTATCTGTAGTAGGAATAGATTATAAATGGTAAATTGCGGGGAAAAGCCACTGCGTGTTATATTAATCAGGACATGGACAGGATAGTCTTGTGTAAAGGAACAAAGTAATCAAACATAAAAGAAAATGAATACGAATTTTGGAAGCCTTCGGTCTATCATAAATTCGTATGCAGCCCATGTATTTCAATTTGTTTATTATTCCCAACCAGTACGGACCAAAACCCCAAATTGAGACAAAAATCTGAAATATTTATGTAGTAATTTAACAAGTCTAATTTACGAATAGATGGAAATAGACACAGGTTAATTTTTTGTCGATACTAATGTTATATTCGCAACAAGTCTGCCTGTATACAGTTATAAAATTCCATAAGGACGAATGAAATCAGAAAATGTGATTATACACCAACGTACTCATAAAAGGCCTATTACATAATACTATACTACTATGCAGGGAAATTTTTAGTCAAAACGACAGTATATTTAGGATTTCTAGAAGATTAGACAAACATCCCAATAAACGAATCAAGATCTGAATTATCAAAACAGATTGGAAAAATAAAAGTAATATGACAAATTCAGGAAAATAGGAGTACAAATCTCTTTTAATTCTTTATTTGCAGCTGGATAATCGCAATACATACTTACTATAGTACTTCTTAAGAAAAATGGATGTCGAGATATTACAAAGAGGCCATAACATTGTATAACCGAAAATGAAATTTGTCACTCTGGATTTTCCAACTTTCCATGGAAGTAAGAAAGAAATGGTTGGGGTTTAACCCTTTACAATTATTTTTACAAGTCTAAACTAGCATAAATTGCATCATTTTTTCAAGTATTGAGTTTCAACATAATAAAAATAAACTAGGGTTGAATCCTTACTCAACCGATACAGGAATTCGGTGCAAGAAGAATGTTAGTTAATAATTATAAGAGAATTGTAACAGAACAATGATCTCCTCATTGCTTCTAGAACCTGTAGATTTGAGTCGTAGGGGTAATATGCTCGGAACCCGAATACCTTTTATGCCGAAGGGAAGGAGTGGGTATTCGGAACTCGCATAGAATAAAACCATGAAAACAAAATAATACCCTGTAATTAGTAACTTATTATATGAAGAAAGATAATGGAAATTACCAACAGGATAATAACTATTTAATAAACAATTTTTTCCTTTCGAGGAAGGTACTCGTCTTTCGGCATACAGGCTCATTTTTATGCCTTATCTTTGATAGTTGGAGAGGTGCCTGGGCCGAGGGAGGATGGTGTAGGAATAATTTGATGAGTACTCGCATCAACAGGGGCCACCATTAGTGTTTTACACCCAATCTTAAAAGAACAAAACTTACAAGAGGAAAACCCTTTTTTTTGCAATCAACGAAATTAAATAAAATGAAATATTTGACAGGGCTAGTCTTTCTTTAAACATAGAGATGACACAAGACATGATGTACAAAGAGCCACTTTAAAAATTTCACATTGAACTGGTACTATATCTAACCGTCGAGATTTCACCTTACAAAATTAGAAATGCAATACCACAATCAATACAGATATTTCATAACCAAGCTCGAGAGGTCACATTTCACTTATAATATTCTTAACATAAGGAAACCAAGATTTGAGTATCATTGGGCGAAGTAAATTAGTCCTTTCAGATTATACACAGATTTATCCTTTCAAGGAGTTGAAATACTATAAGGTAGTTTCCTAGGGATTATACGAGAATACCCTGAACATATTTCTTTATATTACTCAAAAATAGAACGTGTTTTAACTTCATGTGTAAGGGCCAGTTGAGAATTAGATTGAGAGTATAGACGGGTGGACTCACCTTGTCGTGAGGAGAAAGAACAAGAAGTAGTATAGAGTGTACGCACAGAGTTGAAACAAATATGGTAAAGAAACTTCTTAAGCACTCGATAATGGACCTCGACGCGCAACCACAGGATAAGAACGAGAAGGAATATTGACTGTAAGAATCAATGAAACCCTAAGTTGTCATTCTTTAAGAAGTCCAAACTGGAAAAATCCTCTGAGAACAAAATGAGGAGTTGGGATGCCATGACTTCCAGGAGTGTCAAGTCGAAAATAAACAAAAAATTATAAAAATCTAAAATGGCTTTAGCATAAAATTTAATCTCAAAGTATCTTAGGCATTAGCGATAAAGGGAAAATGTATGTAGAATCTAAAATAAGAAATCTACAGAATACAATGACCTTCAACGTAATAAACCTCCAGAGACTCTGCTCTACTTCTTAAAGATACGATAACCTATTAGAAACTTACTAGGGAGAGGAACATTGTTGTTTTGGTTTGCTGAGTATTGTCCTCCTGAACAATCGTTTCTCCACTCCAAATAAATTCTACACAAATCCCTTTTCGGAGAGCCCACAATGGTAAGGAATGACTCGCATAACCCTAAGAGGAGGAGGCACTATCAGTTTAAATTCCTAGGGTATGGAGTTGAATCGATCCATGTGCTAGGGAGCACTTAGCACGATGAGACTTGAGTAAGGACAGATGGAAAGGGCCAGTGTAACCTATACACACATGACCTTTCATTAAACACAAGGCAGGGTTCTTAATTACCTCTGACATTCACACCCCACTCTTAACTACCAGAAAGACATTTTAATGAGAGTCCTTTTGAGAATTGGTTAGTCGAGTCTAGTTAAGTGATAACTATTTCACCTTGGTTAGACTAATGTAATTGTTTTGTTTTGATGGTGTTTAGTTAAGGCTAAATGATACAAACTCATGCGCCAACATATGAAATCATAGGTTGAAGGGGAATTAGGACTATACATCCTATGTGTACTTATAGATATCTATACATCAGATAAATAAAAATAGTTTTTAAATACACGTTGAAGGAAGGTAAAAGAACTTTTAGAGGATTACTATGTTTAAGTTTTAATTAGTATAGTACAAAATTGTCATCATATGACAGAGGGATTATAACTCTATCATCAAAAAGGACATTACTACCTCTTAGCTACAAATTGATCAAACAAAACCATTTTTTTTTATTTATGTCAAAATTGAGGTACATTACATATGTTATCAGTGCAAAGATTACAACACTGGACCTGAACAGGGCCACGTTAGTTGCTTGGAATATATTTCTATTTATGCAAAACTAATAAACCTTTATTGTTGCAAACATAAATCCCTTTCTGTTTTGTGTTAATTATGGCAGCTCAGGATGATGCAGAAATCAGAATTGAAGGAAATCTGGAACAGAGACCTCCTCGAGATCCAAGACAGAATAGTGACAGAAGATCACCTATAGAAGTGCTGGAAACAATGAGAAATTTCATTGTTGAGATGCAAGATTTCAAATCCAACAATGAGAAATTGAAGAAAGCACAACAGGAGAAACAAGAGATAAATGAAGTCCTGATGCGCAGTATAGTGACAAAGAAAATCCCCAAGGATGATAACAATTAAGAAAAGGTTAGAAAAAGGGCTTCCAAGAAATCTGGGCCTGAAGCAGAGAAAGGAGACAATTCATCTGAAGGCACACCTTCAGCTGAGAATAGAACAAAAACAAACAGAAAAATAAAATAGGTAGACCACCTTGAAGGATAAGTTAAGAAAATTAAACGAGCTACCTTTGATGGATAATCCAAAATAGGGGAGGAAGTTGAGGCATGGTTATTAGAAATGAAAAAATATTTCCAGATATATAACTATTCAAGAAATATGAAGGCCATAATGGCCACTTACAATATGAAAGGAAAATCCAACATTTGGTGGCAAGACCTGAGATTGGCTAAAGGCTTAAAAGAGAAATAGATGGAATGGTCTCACTTTAAGAAATATTTCAAGAAACAATACCTATCTAAAAGCTACTATGAAAGGAAGACGGAAACATTTTATGAGCTACGACTTGGTCGATGATGATGGAGGATTTTATAAACAAATTTGTAGAATTACTAAGGTTTGTACCCTATATCCGGGAGGACAAGGTAAAAATTCAGCGGTTCCTTAGTTGTTTACCATAGTCCTACAAGGACAAAATTGAGTTTGACAACCCCAAATCCTTGAGTGACGTATTCACGAAAGAAGGAATGTGATAAGACCAATACAAACAACGAGAAGAGTTTTGAAAACCTTGGAAGGGTAAGAAACAAGACCGAATGAACCCACAGAAGAAGGGATACTAGCCATCTCCTTATCAGAATGCAACAAAAAGATTTCCTAGAAAGGATTTTCAGTCCAATAATCCAAGTACGCAATGCAATGGTAAACCGGTAAATCTGGTAGAAAAGAAGTTTGGGGGCAGTCCTCCTGAACCATTTAAGTGTTGGGAATGTGGAGAACCTCATGTAAAGAGGAACTGTCCATGTTTAAATACAACAAATAGATTTTTTGTTCATAATTTGCAGGAAGCCTCGATGATGGGTGATGTTGGCAGAAGCCTTCATCAGATAAATGCAGTCGTTGATGGTTGGCAAGTTGACCACTAGTCCTCTGTGGTGGAAATCGAAGGTAAAATCAATAACACTCAAATTTTTGTTTTAATTGATCCTGGAACTACGTTAAGTTATATCACTCATGGTGTAGTAGAGTCAAATAAACTTAAAAGGATGAAACACTCAAAATCATGGCTGGTACAATTAGCAACAAGAACTAAAAGGAAAGTGGTTGACTTTATTTCTGATTTTGAATTCATTTTAGATGGTCAAAACATAAAAACAAATCTGAATATCCTACCACTAGGATCTTATGAAATGATTATCATAATGGATTCGTTGGAAAAGAACAAAGCAGTACTAGATTGTTACATAATGACACTTAATTATAAAGATGAAAGTGACACTACTAGGACAGTCCAACGTATACGAAAAATGATATCAGTTAGACAAGTTTCAGTGATGCAATTCAAGAAATGTATGAGAAAGGGATGTCAAGTTTATGCCACCCAAGTAACAAACCTGTTAGAAAAAGAAGCTAAACTCAACTTGGAACACTTTTTTGTTTTACATGAATTCAAAGACGTGTTTGTTGATGAAATACCTTAATTAACCCCTAGCAGGGAAATAGATTTTTCCATAGACGTGCTACCTGGTTCAACTCCTATCTCTAAAGCAACTTATCGGATGAGTTTGCCGGAATTGACATAACTAAAAATTAATCTACAATAATTATTGGACAAAGAATATATCAGACCGAGTGTTTCACCATGGGGAGCACCAGTCCTCTTTGTGAAGAAGAAAGATGGTACCCTAATACTATGTATTGATTATAGAGAATTGAACAAAATGACTATTAAAAATAAGTACCCCTTACCTAGGATAAATGATTTGTTCGATCAAGTAGGTGGGGCAAAGATTTTTTCGAAGTTGGATTTATGATCCAGATATCATCATGTTAGGATAGAGGATGAGGATATACACAAGACAGCTTTTCGAACAAGATACAGACATTATGGATTTGTGGTTATACCTTTCGTACTCACTAATGCACGAGCCACATTCATGTGTTTAATGAATAGTATTTTTAGTCAATACTTGGACAAATTCGTGTTCTTTTTTATTGATGATATTCTAGTATATTCAAAAATAGAAAAAGAACATGAAGAACACTTAAGAATCATCCTGCAAACTTTAAGGAAGCACCAACTATATGCTAAATTCGATAATGCAATTTTTATCAGAAGAAGATACAATACCTAGGACACGTAATATCGATAGAGGGCATTGCAGTTGAACCTGAGAAAGTAAGAGCCATTATGGAATGGTCGGTACTGAAGGATGTAGCGGACATCCGGTCATTCATGGGAATCATCGAATATTATCACAAATTCATAGAAGGATTTTCTAAAATAACTTACCCTATCATGACATTACAAAAGAAAGGAATCATGTTTAACTGATCACAGAAGTGTCAAGAAAGTTTTAATAAGTTGAAGGAATTATTAACAACTGCACATATTTTAAAGGTAGCAGACCCAGATAAAGACTTCATTGCCTATGTTGATGTGAGTAAAGAAGGACTAGGAGGTGTCCTAACGCAAGAAGGACATGTTATTTGTAATGAGTCTCGGAAATTAAAGGAACATTAGAGAAACTATTTCACTCATGATTTAAAATTGGCAGCAGTAATACATGCCCTGAAAATGTGGTGACACTATATAATGGGTAGAAAGTTTCTACTATTGACAGATAACAGCTGGCTAAAAAAATATTTCACCCCGCTGTTATCTGTCNTATTGACAGATAACAGCGGGGTGAAATATTTTTTTAGCCAGCCGGATCTCTGTGCAAGGCAAGCAAGGTGGCTAGCCTTGTTGAGCGAATTCGACTTTGAGGTAAGACATATGAAGGGTAAGGAAAATAAAGTAGCAAATGCTTTGAGCAGAAGAGTCCATGGGTTATTTGAAATAAATGTCAGGAGGGCAGTAAGTGATATGGAACAAAGAATAAGGATGACATGCATTAACGATGAAGACTACACTAAGATAGTGGCAGAACTACAAACCACTACAACAAACTCAGACAAACTAGATATGGGTATAGATAGAAATGGCCTTTTACGATTTAAAAACAAACTTTACATACCCGATTCGATAGAGTTTAAGATAAAAGTTTTCGACAAAGTGCATAAGAAACTGTATTCTGGTCACCCACAATACCAGAAAATGATCACAACACTCAGAAAAATATTTTATTGGCCTAATATGAAGGGAGAAACAACAGAATACGTGGCTAGGTGCCAATATTTCCACCATGTAAAGGTCGAACACCAGCATCTAGCCGGCTTATTACAACCATTACCAGTACCAAAATGGAAATGGGAGACCATATCGCTAGTCTTTATTACAGGTTTGCCTAAAACCCAAAAACATAATGATTCTATTATGGTTGTAATCGATAAACTTAGTAAGTCTGAACACTTTATTCTTGTAAAGTATACTTTTAAAGATATAAACATCGCTGGAATATTTAAGAAAGAAATTTCTAGGCTGCATGGTATTCCTAAAACAGTGATTTCGGATAGAGACCTAAAATTTACATCTGCTTTTTGGAAATAATTATTTGCGGGTCTAAACGGATGGACAAACTGAAAGAAAATGAAAATTTTTGTCCAAATTTCCCCGAAGCATGGGTCTGTATCATAGTCCATCGCACCTATAAGATTTGCATGACCTGAAGTGGTGGTCGACTCAACAAGTCTTTTGGTTTGTTAGTGACTCCCTTTTGTATTTTATAACCATGTGAAATTGTTGAATGTATGTTTCCCATTTCAAATGGTGTT
>JASDQU010205366.1:0-11135 GCA_032191745.1 Picea mariana
CATACCAGCTCCTTCTTTCCCTTCACAACAAAGCATTATGGATGCTTCATATAGATTTCTTCTTCCAGATCCCCATGTAGGAATGTTGTCGTCACATCCATATGTTCTACTTTGAAATCAAATGCAACAACAACAGATAACAAAAATATTATAGAAGTTAACTTAGACACAAGAGAAAAAATCTCACCAAAATCAATTCCCTCAACATGGGAATAACCCTTTGCTACTAACCGAGATTTGTATTTCTCCACTTTTCCTTCTGCATTCAGCTTCTTTTTAAATACCCATTTGTTGCCAATGAGATTTCTTCCAGTCGACAACTCCACTAGATCCCAAGCCTCATTCTTATCCAAGGTTTCCATTTCTTCATCCATGGCCTTTTTCCAGAGCTTTCCATCCTCTGAATCCACTACCTCCCTGACAGTGCTAGGATCATCATCAATTATAGACAAAGAAAAATTTGAACATAAATAAGATGGAGGATAACTTTCTAGTAGCCTTTTTTCTCGAACCGATCTCCTCAATACTGGAGTATGATAATCTTCTTATTCTGATTCATGTTCTTCTGTAGAGTCTGATTCATCATCCTTTAAATCAAACTCTATTTTCTTTGGTTCTACCTTACTTGGTAGGACTTGATGTTTAACAACATCGTTCTTTTCTCTAAATACCACATCTCAGATATGAAAAACCTTCTTAGTTTCTAGGTTCCAAAGCTTATAACCTTTGAGACCATCTTTATACCCAATAAAGATACATTTTCCAGCCTTCTTATCTAGCTTACTCTTGTTTTCCTTTGGAATATGAACATAGGCCTCACAACGAAATACATTGAGATGTGTGAGAGAAGGTTTATTACCAGTCCATACCTATTGTGGAGTCTTTTCATCTGACGTTGATGAGGGTGATATGTTGACTAGGTAACATGCAATACCCACTGCCTCTGCCCAGAATTCTTTCCCTAACCCGACACCACTGAGCATGCACCTTGATTTTTCCATCAACATCTTGTTCATCCTTTCTACAACTCCATTCTATTGAGGTTTACATGGAGTAGTCTTCTACCTTGATATATCACACTTCTTATAGAATTCTTCAAATTCATTCCCCCAGAACTCTCCACCATTATCTATCCTCAACACCTTAATTCTTTTCTCTTTTTGATTCTCAACAAGAGCCTTAAATTCTTTAAACCTGTTAAAGAATTCAGATTTCTTCCTGAGGAAATATATCCAAGTATTCCTCGAGAATTCATCTACGAATGAGACACAGTACACAAATTTTCCCAATGATGGAACCAACACAGGTCCAAACACATCACTATGAACTAGATGTAAAATGCCTTCTTCCCTTGTTGCACCAGAGGGGAATCTTACCCGATTATGCTTCCCATATACACAATGTTCACAGAAATCAAAATCCAGAGATCAATTAGACATACCTTCAACCATACCTTTACTGTGTAGTAGTCGAAGACCCTTCTCTCTGATATGCCCCAGTCTTTGATGCCATAACATAACCTTTTCTCTGGAGACTGTAGGTATTCTTGCTTCTTCAAATCCAATATCAGAAACAATGGAACTATTACGCCCATTACTAATAGTGATTCTTTGCAGCTTATACAAAGTTCCAAACCGAACTCCCTTCAGCAACACCATTGCTCCTCAAACCATCCTGCAGGTTTCCTTTTCAAATATTGTTTTTACCCCTACATTGTCCATTTTGCTTACAAAAATCAAATTTTCTGGCCAATCATGGGATGTGCAAAACACCAAGTAGTGTTCTAATCCTTTCATCTATGAGCCTCAAATTGAGTTTTCCTCAACCTATGATTCTGGTTGTTGAGTCATCACCTAGGAAAACGTTACCTCCATCATACCTTTCATATTCACAGAACCACTCCCTGTGGGGAGTCCTATGAAAGGATGCACCCGAGTCAACCAACCATGCCTCATGATATCCATGTGTGCTTGAAGAAGCCAAGTACACATCCCCTCCTTCTTCCTTGGAAGTATTTTCTTCTGTAGAAGGAGATTCTTCAGATCCCTTCTTTTTCTCTTTTTCTCAAATTTGGATCTACGCTGCTTCTTGTAGTTCCCTTCTTTTTCTCATCTTTGGATCTACATTGCGTCTTGTAGTGCCTTTCTTTTTCTCAAATTTGGATCTACACTGCTTCTTGTAGTGCCCTTCTTTTCCACATCTCCAACATACATTTACAAACTTTCTGGGAGATTTAGATCTACTCTTAGACTTAGATATCCCACTTGAAGACTTAGATCTATTTCTTTCATGGGAGCATCCTCTTGCAAATAATGCATTTGTGCTCTGTCCTTCCATGTTCTTCCATCTCATCTCCTCTGACAACAAGGATGATACCACTTCATCAAACTTCAAGTCAGTTGTATTACTACCTATTTCCACAACTAGACTATCCCACGAGTCTGGTAAAGAGCACAGTAAAATGATACACTTATCTTCATCTGAAACTTTAATCTCAACAGATACTAACTGACTTAGCACAGTATTGAATGTGTTCAAATACTCTTCCACTGAGTCTCCATCTCTCATCCTCGGGTTATACAACTTCTTTTTCAGGAAAATTTCATTTACTAGGGACTTAGATTGATACAACTTCCCCAACTTATCCCATAAATCTTTGGCTGTAGCTTCCTCTGACACATTCAGTAACACTGAATCTTAGAGACACATTCGGATTGTGATCTTCGCCTTCCTATCCAACTTTTTCCAATCATCTTTTGAAGTTCTTGTAGGTGCAGTACCTAGATCCACTACTATCCATTGATCTCTGTCCACCAACAAATCTTCCATCTTGAGCTTCCACAACTCAAAACTTTTCCCATTAAACTTCTCGATCTCCATTTTTGAGTTGTTTGCCATTTCTTTTCACTTGAAAAATCAACACCACAGATCTCCCACTGTAACAAGGATTATATGTTAGGATATTTAGACACTTAGGAGTTAGTTAAGATCTACTTGGTCTAATATGTCGTTAGGTAAAAGTGTGTTTCTTTAGTATGCATTAGTATGCATTTGTAGTTAGGAAATCCGACGGTCACGATATGTTCCCGACATAGAGTGATTCGATGGTTCATATTCTCCTCGATCTTAACAACCATTGATCTATGGCTTAATACCCAATTGGTCTATGATCTCTATTTAAAGATCATGGAGGGTCATTTGCCAATGATTGATTGTGAGAAACTCTATTGTAAAATCTCTCTGTAATATTTTTCTTTTGCATTAATAAACTGCTCCAAGTGGTCGCGTTGGCTGGGGTTGTGGATGTTTCCCTGTAGGGGTTTTACCACATGAAAACATCAATGTGTTGATCTTTGATCTGGTTATGTGAGTGGTTACTGAAGGTGTTCGTCCTCCCTTGGAATCCCTGTGTTGTCGAACATTATCATAGTCTCGAGCCAAACCCTTGACCACAAAGGCATCCCCTTGAAGCCAACAAAGCTCTGATACCAAATGTAGATTTTAACCTTGTACAATTATTTACTGCAAACAAATTTTCAATAAAAGAACAAAAAAGATACAATGGAAAATACAAACATTACACTGAGATTTTTCCCCTAGAAACCCAAACTGAGAAAACCAACATATTCTATATTTATTCATAGTGATACATTGTTTACAATACAATATGCATATAGGAGCCAGCAGAATCCAAAACCCTAACCCATTGACCTGGATTAGTCAATAATCCTAATTCCTCAACTGGAAATAGAAAACCATCGACAAAAACCATGTGTCAAAAACCGCCCAACAATGGACAAGAAAAACAAGGAAAATATGTGACACGTTTCTCAAGGTAAAAAAGAAATTTCTCGGGGCGTTTCCCCCAAACCCCCATGCAGGGGGACTATCTGTAGTATTCCAAATATAGAATAGTATGTGGAACATAAATATTTTAGCTAGAAATGGCAGAACAACAATGATATAATGAGAACAATACCAGAATAATACCAGTAAGAGTACATTGATGATGGCAATGTTCACTTGCCTCTTTGAGGGGGCAAATTCCAGTAGAGTAGAGCTTTATTACAATAATATCAAAGACAAAATTTCTCATACGCTCTACTCTTATTTATACTAAATCTATCTATACAAAAGAACAATCTAGAGGAAGATCCTTCTAGAAGCGGAAGCTTCTATTAGGTCTTCTTACAATTGACTTATTCCTCCTTATTGTTAGAACTTATTAATATTGACCTTTATTACATGGAAATATATTATTCTACCCACTTGAGGGGTTAGGTAGGTTAGGCCCCTAACATGCCCCCCCCCTTAAAATTAGCCTTGTCCTCAAGGCTTGAGATGAGGAAATCACTACAGAATGTTAGCTGGCTCCCAGGTGGCATCTGTGGGAGTTGTATCTTTCCACTGGACTAACACTTCCTTGATGGTGTGCCAATGAAGACGATGCTCACATTGGTCCAAAAATTCTTCTAGATACAACTAGATGGATCCTTCTTCATCCAACTCGGGAAGGATGGTTTGAGTTTGACGCTTAGTTCCAATCACCTTCTTTAAGAAAGAGACATGAAAAACAGGATAGAGCTTAGAAGAACTAGGGAAAGCTAATTGAGAGGCCACCTGTCCCATGTGCTTGAGAACTATACAAGGACCATTAAATTTGGTCACAAATTTCTGAAAATGTTCGACCTTGAGTGAATTTTATTTATAAGGTTGCAGTCACATAAATACCTGGTCTCCTTCAACAAATTGGTGTTCTAAGTGACCTTGATTGACTTGTTGAACAAATTCTCTTTCAAGGTACATAGAATAGCTTCTTGAATTTTAAGTGTTTGGTCAACCGCCCGAACCTTCGAGACACCTGGCATGTAGGAGAGAACGAAAGGTGGATTTTGTCCATATACTGCTTCAAAAGGAGTCATGGGAGTAGTTGTATGGTAAGAAGTGTTGTACCACCATTCAACTAATGGTAACCATTGAGCCCATTGATTTTTCCTTTTAGAGGCAAAACAACTCAAATAAGTCTCCAAACACTTGTTGACAACTTTAGTTTGACCATCAGTCTGGGGATGATAGGCGGTGTTGAGATGCAATTGGGTGCCTTGTAGCCTGAACCGTTCTTGCCAAAAATTGCTAGTGAAAGTGGGGTCTCGATCAGAAACAATAGAATGAGGCATGCCGTGAAGCTTGAAGATACGATCCATGAAAATTTGAGCCACAGTGGATGTAGTAAATGGATGTTGAACAACACAAAAATGAGCATACTTGGAAATATGTTCAACTACCACCATGATGACTGACTTATTTCCTGATTTAGGTAATCCCACAATGAAATCCATAGAGATGTTCCTCCAAATAGCAGGTGGAATAGAAAGCGGTTGGATTATGCCAGGGGATTTGATTGCTTCTCCCTTATTACATTGACAAAGATCATATTCTGCCACAAAAATGTGAACATCCTTTTTCATACCATCCCAGAAAAAAGAACATTTGACCCTGTCATAGGTTTTGGTAAACCTTGAGTGCCCAGGTGTGAGAGTAGCATGAAGCTCAGAAAGCACCATGGATTTAAGTTGTGATTGTTTAATTAAATACAAACAACCTTTGTAGTGAAGCTCATCATTGTGCCAAGAGTATCCTGGGGAAACTGGAGAATTGTCTTGCAATTGTTGGATTAGATGCGAAATTTTAGGATCTTGTAGCCATTCCTAGTGAACAACTTGGAGCCAATATGGTACAATGAAGGATAGGGAGAACATGGACCCTTCATCTTCATATTTTTGAGAAAGAGCATTAGCAATCACATTTTCTTTCCCTTTCTTGTTAATGATCTCATAATCATATCCAAAGATCTTAGTTACCCATTTTTGTTTCTATGGAGAGGAAGGTCGTTGCTCCAAAAAATACTTGAGTCTTTGATGATATGTCTTAATTTGGAAGCGTTGCCCCAAGAGATAAGGGTGCCAAAAATCCACTGCATGCAGAATAACCAACATTTCATTTTCATAGTTTGATTGGCCCAAATGGCGTTCTGACAATTGTTTACTGGTAAAGGCCAAAGGTTTGCCCTCTTGCATAAGGACTGTTCCAATTCCTCTCTTGGAGGCTTCACATTCCAGGACAAAGGTCTTTGTGAAATCAAGAAGGGACAAGACTGGAGTAGTGCACATAGTCGCCTTCAATGCTTGAAAGGCCAAATCAGTTGCAGGATTCCAAGTGAAATAATTATTTTTAAGTAGAGTAGTGAGAGGTGCCACAATCTTTCCATAATATTGAACAAACTTGCGATAATATCTCGTTAAACCCATAAAACCACGCAAGCTTTTGATAGTCTTGGGGCGAGGACAATATTGCATTGCTTCAATCTTCTTAGGATCCACCCAAACACCAACCTTGCCAACAATATGACCCAAGTACTCGATTTATGAGGCCCCAAAGGCACATTTAGAGTCTTTGAGGAAAAGTTGATGTCGAGAGAGTAGATGAAGAACTTGATCCACATGGGCAAGATGGGATTTCCAAGTTTTACTATAGATGAGAATATCATCAAAGAAAATGAAGACAAAATGGCGAAGAAAAGGACAGAAGAGATGATTCATGAGGCTTTGGAAGGTGGTTGGGGCATTACACAGGCCAAAGGGAATGACCAAGAACTCATAATGACGCTCATGAGTTCGAAATTCAGTCTTGGGGATGTCAACGTCTTTCATATGTATCTGGTGGTAGCCAGAACACAGATCAAGTTTAGTGGAATATTGAGCACCACTCAACTCATCCAAGAGATCATCAATGACAGGAATGGGAAAATTGTCCTTAATGGTGAGTTTATTGGGGGCACGAAATTCAGGACACATGCACCAAGTAACTTCTTTCTTAAGTACCATGACCACATGAAAAGAATAAGGGTTGGTAATAGGGAGGATAACACCCGCTTGTAGCAATTCCTACACTATTTTCTCAATTTCATTCTTTTGGGAAAAGGGATGACGATAAGGGCGAACATTGGGAGGAAGACTGTCAGGAACAAGGGGTATGGAATGATCATGAACACCACGAGAAGGCGAAAGTCCCTGAGGAGTGGAAACAATAGCTTGGTGTTTGGAGAGAATAGCTTGGAGGTCAGGATGCACAGAGGGTGACCGCGTGAATAGAATGGAGTTGAGCAATAATACTGGAGTGACCTTTCTTGAGTAGCTTTTCCATGTGATGGGAATTGATGATTTCAGGAGAACCAGCTGTGAGACCTTGGAAGTGATACATTTTTCCCTCCTGTTGGAATTGCATGGTTAATTCCTTAAAATACATAGGAATAGGACCCAAAGTGCGTAACTATTCAACACCTAGCACAATGTCACAACCACCCATTTCAATGGCAAACATATGAGATTTCAGGTGGTAATGTCCAATTTGAAGACATACATTTTCACAACGCCCACCACATTTCATGGACCCACCATTGGCTATCACGATTTGAAAATTATTGGCAACACGAATATAACAATTTCTTTCATGGGCAATGCGACGATGAATAAAATTGTGGGTGCTACCACTGTAAACAAGGATGATGACCTTCCTATTCTTAATATATCCAATGAGTTGGAGGGTTTGTGGAGCAGAGAAGTGAGCGAGGGCATGCAAGGAAATGAATGGTTCAACTTCAGATGGGTCAGTGGGATCCTGGGTAGCATTGGGAAGGGAGGATCTTCAACAAGTAGAACTGTCACATCTTCGTTGGGAACATCTTCGGAAATGGCCATAAAATTTTTTTGTTCCTTACACTTGTGCCCCATAAAATATTTTTCATCACAATTATAGTAAAGACCCTTTAATTGGAGTTCATCCATTTCATCCCTATTTAATTTTTGGACCTTGAGGGGAGTGACAGGGGAGTTAGGATTAGTGGGTCAAGGGTGATGAACAAAAGAAGATTTTTTGTTCTAGAAAAAACAGCTTGTTGGGCCTCTTTAGCATGTCTAGTAGCTTCCAACCAAGTCTGAGGGTGGGCCATGAGAACCTGGGATCAAATTTCATCCTTTAGGCCACTGATAAAACATTCACGAAAGAAAGCATCTGACATACTCTCGGCTCGAAAGGCCAAATTCTCAAAAGTAGTTATAAAGTCTTCCATTGTGCTTGACTATTTCAACTTGGTCAAATGACTGAGATAGTGGGTATCAGTTTTAAAGCGGTCATAGAGCTCTACAACAAACTAGATCCATGCAATATACTCCTAATGTGAATTTTTACACCATTGCCACCATTTCCATCGTTCATGATCTAGATAGAGGATAACATAACGAAGTTTGGCCAACTCATCAATAATATCATGCAGAGAAAAATAATGCTCCATTTGAGTGACCCAACCCGTAGGATCGGATCCATCAAATTTATTAACCTCGACGCGGGGAAGACGGGGGTCACGCTAAAAGAGTTGGATTGAAAATGTAGAGAATGAGAGGAATCAACAACATTGGGTTGGTCCGAGGAGGAAGGACCCGAAGGTCAGTTCAATAACCGGCTAACAATAGATTGAAGGGTGTTAAATTGGTTCATGAAGTTGGCTTCCATGGTGTCAAATTTGTTCTTGACTTGGGTCTCGAATTGTGCAAAGTAGGAATTGGTAGAGCCAATCTCATATGTTGCGTGATTGATGGAATCTTGCAGGTCTTGGTTGCGAGTGGTGGCAATTTAGAGAGGGGAAGTGCAGGAAAGGAAAAATGAGTGGGTGGGACAAAAAAAAAGGACTTATAATTGATCGATACCACGATAATCAAGGCGAGAAGGGAAATATAATGGAATAGGTGGAAAAATAGGGAAGCTGAGAAGGGTTTGGGTCCACTGAAAAAAAAGGGTTAAAAATGAAAGCTATGACTGCGATCAGGGAGAAAAGGAGAATCCAATGGGATAGGTCCAGAATAAGTGTGTTGGTGGGACCACTATACTCACAGAGTTATACTCTGTCATGAATAATACTGCAATGAAAAAATGCCCAAATGCTTTACATGAAGAAATGTGTAGTAATTTCGCAACCAGAATGCATAGGGTACAATTGTGTCGGCACGAATAAAACTGCAGTGATGAAATGCCCAAATGCTTAGCAAGAAGAAATGTGTAGTAATTTCACAACCAGAATGAAGAAGGTACAATTGCATGTTAATATATCTTGTTTGTTCTATTTTTGTTTCCATCCCAAGGGTTAGGGTATTCAAGGTTTTTCTACAAACAAGGGTTTGCCCTGTGCTATAGCTCTTTGATATACGTGTGAGGTCCAACAGTGGTACTCAACCCAATATCTCAGGGCACAAACTAAGGAGGCTAGACCATTCCCTTAGCCATACTACTTGAATACTCAGGTACTAGAGAGTATCTTCCCTAGTGTTGTTCTCGGTGGCACTATAGCAGTCAGGAGACCGATTGGTTTATCTACAGAGGGCTTCAAGAGATCTAGGTCGATTTGTATACATGTGTTGCCTAATGCACTACCACTCGAAGGGGTACCAACAAGGGTTACAAGGGTGATCAACAAATGTGCGCTTGAGTACCTCTTGTATTTCCTATGTGTATTACTCCTTGACCACGGGTTTATGCGCGTAATGATAGATCTTTGTAGCTTTAAGATGCCAAAATACGTCTCTACCCTACAAAAAATTAACCCACAATTTTCTATCGAGGAAAGTGCTCTGATACAACTTATAGTATTCTAGATATAGAATAGTATGCAGAACATAAATATTTTCGCTAGAAATGGTAGAACAACAATGATATAACCAGAACAATACCAAAATAATACCAATAAGAGCACCTTGATGATAACAATGTTCATTTGCCTCTTCGAGGGGGAAACCTCCAACAAAGCAGAGCTCTATTACAATAGTATCCAAGACAAAACTTCCCATACCCTCTACTCTTATTTATACTAAATCTATCCATCCAAAATAACAATCTAGAGGAAGATCCTTCTAGAAGAGAAAGCTTCTATTAGGTCTTCTTACAATTGACTTATTCCTCCTTATTGCTAGGCCTTATTAATATTGACCTTTATTACATGGAAATATATTATTCTACCCACTTGAGGGGTTAGGTAGGTTAGGTCCCTAACACTATTGCCCCCCTGCAACCCCTCAAAGCCCCCTGTATGCCCAACGTAACGTAGCAAACACTATAGCTAGTCATGCAAAGAATATAACACATACCCAACACTAAACACAGTTCTAAAATATTCAAATGATGATGAAATAACTCACTGCTCACTAGCCTGAAATTTACATTCTGAAATGAACTACATGCAATCATTGGATCATTGTCTTTAAGGTCACAAATTGCCCAGATTTATACACAAGTTTGCATGCTATAAGTGGTGGTAAACTCATAATCTTTGGGTGACAAACATGTGTGATCACCACAAGTTTGTTGTCCTCACTGTAAAACATAACAACATTAAGTTTGTGGTCCTATAAATTTGTTTTGACATCACCATTGCATTCCACATGCAATGCCATCAATTACCGAGAGTGCAAACTCACTCTTGTCAGAAACAATTTCAGCTTTTTATTGTCTCTAATGTCATCATTTTTTGTTCAACATTCAGAGGTGACCTCACTGTAATCAAAATATTTTCCAATATTCACATGTGCAATATTTTTGACCCATATTTTTGACCCTCCCATTTTGGCTTAATTCTAGAGGGAGATCTACTTTAAGAAGTGGCCAAGCTATTTGAAGAAATATCCTTCACTCATGTATTCCATGAACTGAACCAAGAAGCTGACATGTTATCAAAGGAGGGTCAAAATATTGCTGCAGGCACTTTGTCTCTGAGGAATTTCTTGATGAAGTCTCATTTGTTTTGGTCTTTGATTTGAAGACTAATGGAATTACTCACTGAAGTTATGTTGTTTTATAAGAAGATTTATATTTTATGTAGGGTTATCCTTATGATAGGCTCAAAGCCTTACAATGTTTTTTATGGATTATATTTTGAGACTCATGATGTGTATAATCAAGATTGTGATGATGTTTTTAGGGTGATATGCCAAGAAAAAGATATATGGTTTTGGATGGTTTTGTTCCTTTCAGACTTGTCTGTAAACTTTGAGTGTGTCTCAACACCTGCAAAATGTAATTTTCATTCTCTT
>JASDQU010205366.1:26670-54400 GCA_032191745.1 Picea mariana
GAAAACACAGACAACTTATTCAGATAAATCACTTCTTACCATTTCACTCTGTTTTGTAACTCTGATCTTCAACAAATTGTTCTCAACTGTTCTGCTCTGCATATTGTTCTTCAATTCATATCTTCCTCAACAGGTCTGCTCTGCCTCATGTTCTATAATTCTTTTCTTCCTCAATAGGTCTGCTCTACATCACGTTCTTTTGTCATTCTGTTCTTCTTCTACTTTGCCTGTCATTTGCTCTGTTTCTGATATACATTTCATTTCATTCTGCACATTAATTAAACTTGTTCCTCAACCCCTTCTCCTTTCTCCTTTCTCACTATTTCATTCCTTTTTCCCTACAGAACAACCAACACCATACAGTGTCACTCGTTTTATTTTATACATCTTGCCTTGACGATTCCACTTCCCATCTCCTTCGGCAAGAACAACGACCAATGTCTAAGCAACTGAATCGTCATCTGAAACGCTAACTAATTATTCATAATGAGTTCGTTTCACTTAACAGAAATCATACTCAGTCGTTAACTGTGAGAGAAAACAGTGACCCTCCGATCAATATTTGATCCAACGGTTCCGATCCAATCGGGATTTCACCATCGCGATTTCGGCATTTGCGATGTCAAACTTCACTTATAAATTTCGATACACAAAATTCCATATATCGGTTGAATCAACGATCCAGATGTAATTTCGGCTCAATGGCCACGATTATGTCGCGATATCGCATATCGCGATTTCACAATTTATGTTGCAATCCTTACCATATTCCAATTCGTGAAATTCCGACATAGAATTTGATCAACGGTCCGGATACGATCTCGTTTCAACGGTTACGATTATATCGCGATTTCGACATTTCTAAAGTTGCTAGTTCTTGTCACTTTCAAATTGCGATCCCCGACACTCCATGAGAGTTCAGATCAACGGTCCTGATCATTTCTGGATCTGACGGTCTAGATTAGATCTCGTGATTTGCTCATCGCGATTACTCCCACTTATCCTTGTATTTTAAAAGTCGTGCAAATTATATTTGATCCGACGATGATCGGGTCTTGCGCTTGAATCCAACGGTCACTGAGTCATCTCCTCAATCATAATAGTACTCGCACTCTATGTCAAGATTCAATGGTCCAGATTACTTCTAGCTTGACGGCTGCGATCAAATCGTGAAATAGCATATCGCGATTTCAGAGTTTTCGTTGTAACTGAACACGGGACTCGTGAAACTCTGATTCCTGATTCCCCGATGAGAAAAACTCCGAAAGCACCCGATCCTTTGCCACCTGTCTTTGAAAATGGACGGTCCCTATTCCTCTAGGATTTCTCCTCTGCACAATAGGACTTAACCCCTGCGCTTAACCTCTGCACAGCTTCTGTAGATCTGACGGCTATCGGCCTTTCGGGAAATTTAAATGAGATCCAACAGTCACCATCTTCCTTCTCCTCTGCAGACCCCTGTATCTCGAGATTTTCTGCGCGCGTCTTCTTCCATGCTGTTCCTCCTGAGATTTACGTTTGAATCTCTTATTCTGCCATCTTCGTTGTTGCCATTAATGACAACCACCATCAACACGCATTCGTTGCTTGTTCAATATTTGCCAACACACCATGCTAGTATGGCTTAGATATGATGCAAAGGCATTGATCTACATCATCCGAATACAACTTGGATATGATGCATTCACATCATGCTAGTATGACTTAGAGATGATGTAGATGATAATCCACATCATGCCAGTACAACTTAGATATGATGCATTCACATCATGCTAGTACGACTTAGAGATGGTATAATGGATAGAATGGTCCTTGTACCCCATTGCGGGGCATTCAACATCTGTTGGGACAACCATTCTTCTAGGATGTATGTCCAGATTAAAATAATGGTCCCTGTATCACTCTATTGAGTGAGTGACTTATGCGAGACACTCTATTGAGTGCACTGAGTCGAGAACATGACTTATTCAACATCATGCCCAATTACTCAGATGGAGTATGGCCTCAAGAGATGATGCAGACGATGATATGATTTGATGCCAAGAGACTGTTGTACTGCATGGTGATGGCTTTTGTAGTTATTAGTTGATTGCAGTGGAGTCTGTGTCTCTGGATAGTATCTATATACTACTGTCATGGATGTGTTCCACTGGTAGTGATTGTGTGTCACTAGATAGTAGTTGTTCTCTACTAGGAGTGGTTGTGTACAACTCGATAACAATTGTGTACTACAATTGATCGACACTGTTGTGATCTATTAGATGGCATTGTAGTAGCTATGTACTACTACCTGATTTCCATGGAGACTACCAGTAGTGTTGAAGGTGTTTCCTAGGATGGTGTGCCAACTAGTAGTGTTGGAGGTGATTTCCAGCTAGATGGATAGTGATGATGATGATCATGACTTGATCTACGTGATCATGAGATAGTCTATGTGGCTATGATGATGCTACCTATAGAATGGTATACAAGACTATGTGAGTTGTTGGCACAGAGGCAAACCCAGGATTCAATGTTCAAGGGTGCACCAACAAAGTCCTAACTATCGGCCCTTTCGGAAACACCTGCGAAGCAGATGAAGTCTCACCCGAGGTAGAGGCAGGGGTGTTTGCAAGACTCCGATGTCTGCAACCTTAACTGGGACACATATATGTGATTATATCCTTTACAGAGCACTTAGCATCATTCATTCATCACTTATTCGCCCTTATTGTACTTTGCAGATAAGACAAAACATCCCAGTACTTGCTTAGATATAAGATATTTTAGTGCTTAGCAACAACAAAACATATTAGATCCTATAGATCAGCACTAAGAATCCTCATACACATCAAATATACTATTCATATACATCTAGCGAATCACAAAGCATAAGAACATCTATCTAATCATGGCATAGCTCTTAGCAAGAGAGTGAAAACACAAGGAAGCAACAACACAAAGCATGACACACAGGTTTACGTGGTTCACCCCCACCCTGGGGATACGTCCACAAAGTCTTCTTCTTCTTTATTAGCTTTGGTCAATATGATTACAACACAGAGCTTAACTTGTACTCCGCATAGGACAGGAGATCTGGGTGCACCTCGCTAGATCCTCCTTCCCCAAGTAGATCTAGCACATAGCCTTCTTACAATCTGTGCACTCAACACTTACAACACTCGCACTCAGCTCTGCAAGCCTCTTACAATCATGCACAGAGCATTTACATTCGATCACAAAGATCTAATTACTATAACTAAGCCATCTACACTTCTTACATTGCCTAGCTACTTATTTATACTTTACAACATAGGCCTAAAACATGGGTAAACACATGGGCCGACATCCCTTTCCCATTACATTAACCCAAAACCCTAAAAGGGCCCCAAAAGTGGGCCGAGATCCCATTATCTCTGCTTCACCTGGTGCTCCATCTTTGACAGGGTATCAATATCCAAAAAGGGTCAAATATGACCAAGTCTTCCTCAAAACTTGGTCAAGGGCCAACAAGCCCCCAACACTCACTTGTGACTCGTCTTGAGTCACTTTGGTGTAATCAAATCCTCTTCGAATGTATTGAGATTGGCCCGAGCTACTTCGACTTGGTGTAGTGCGACAACCTCAGCTTGCTGAGTGAACTCATGGATCACTGTGTCGTTTACTGGTCCTTCCATGAGTTGTTCTGCAATGATGACAACCTATTCAAGCTCAGCTGCCTAGCTCTCAACTTCAGTGAATAGGTGGCATGATTTCTGTTGGAGTGGTTGAAGTCGTTGAGAGACTTCCATCACTTTACTTTGCAACATGTGTACCTGTTGTTGGGCGGTGCGTTGTTTTGGAAATCGCTTCATTCTCTCAACTGGGGTCAAGGCCTTCAGCTGCGCCTATAGCGTATCTGCATGTTGCTTTGCGTCTTGGAGTTGTGCTTATAATGTTTGCAATTCCGGGTTCTCTGTGAGGTTCTCATAAGTCTGGGCGCTTCTAGCGCTCAGCTGCTTACATTCCAAAGCTAAGGTTTTTAATCTGTCAACTACGCTACAGTCAGTTGCTTCCCTTAGGTCTCTTACTTCTTGTGGAGTCTCGGGCATGATACGAAGTTCCAGATCTGTGATGCACTACTGAAGTTGTTGGATTAATTATTCAAGTTGTGCCACCTACTGTGGGACATGTTCTTCAATTTTCACTTCAATGACCGTCACAAAGCAAAGTGTTGTGTGAACTCTTTCCTGTACTCCAAGTTGTTCTGCTAGCAACTGGTCCTTGCTCTGTTGTAACTGTGTTTTTTCCTCCTCCCACTTCGCTTCCAGGGAAATATTTTCCTGTTCTGCCTTCCTCTGTTGTACTATATGTGCTCTCTGTACTTGTGGCAAAGCCTGGGTGGCTTGTTCTATGTCTTCTTGAGCTCGTCAAAGGTGAGCTTCGACTTTCTCGGCGATCTGGCGTAATTGGGTGGGCTCATCAGTTGTTCCTATTGTTTCAATTGTCAAGGGTGATGTAGAAAATGATTTGATGGACTGGAGTGCCTGCTGCACTTCTTGAATTTCACCCTTGATTCGGCTGAATACCTCCTCCTGCTTCGCTTCTTACTTTTCTACGATCTCTAGTGAAGCATCATTCAGCGCAGCGATCAAGAAGTCAAAGTCGTCCTGTGTAAGGGTAGTCTTGAACATATTTCGGGTGGCCTTAGTTTTCTTTCGGGACGAGGGATTTGGTGGGGTAATCTTCATTTTCTTAGAGGGATCCTCCTCCTCTGTAGGCGAAGTAACCTTGCTTTTGTTTTGCTCAACTTCTATGCCACCTAGTTCTTCACCATCACCTCCCTTCGCAGGTGATATTGAAGTGGTATTCGTGGATGTGCTATGGATATCTTGAACTTCCATATCCTTCTTAGTCTGGCGCAGTCTAGGTGTATCTGGCATAGCTTCAGGGCTATCCATGTCAGACATCTCTGCAGGGTCCGCTGGAACAAGGAGGTCCGTCGACCATTCCTTGGTAATCTACTCCAAGTCTTCTTCTGTCAACTTATAGTATGACTAGAGTTGTTGTTTGTCCTCATCCGCGCGCATTGTGATATAGGTGAAGTGGTGGTCTGTGCTGAATTTGATCAAAGTTCTAAACCTATGAAGTGTGTTTGGTGTGAGGCATGGTGTAGACTGGATTGCATTCTTTAATTGGTTGTAATAAGCGTGGAAGACGTCATTGGACTACCACTGCTTGTTCATGTCGCTAGAGTACCATAGCGTACAGAACTTCACGACCAGTGGTTCGAAGGGTTTGATCTCCGGAAAAGTGGCACCTTTTGGTAGCCCCCAAGAAATGAAAGAGGTGAGTATGAGTAACCAACTAAAGTGGAATTCATACCCTTGGTATTGCGCTTATCTGCAGTCAAGCTCTAGTTGATTTACAAGGTACTTTGCCCAGTTCATTTGTAGTCCCTCAGCGCACTTCCCTGCGAGGTCAACTACAAATCCAGTCACCTGTGTGGGTTTGTTTTTGCAGACTAACTTCCCTGCGATCAGTTGGAAATCGAGGCACACTACTGCATTCTCAATGGAGGCTACCTTGTAACCTCGTGTGCCCTTCTCTAGATCACCATATGTGTCTTTTATTCACTGGACGAGAGCACGATCTGTGGTCTTTCCAAGATAAAACTCATGCAGGTTAGGGCCCTACATGCTTAGCCTTGTGATCCTATTGATTAGAATCGGATCCACAATGATGCAACGGTCCAACCATAAGTATCCTCCATGGTAGCAGGAAAACAACAATCTGATGCATGCATTCATTTCCTGATGCCTCCCGAAATGAGGAATCTTCATTACATTGAGGAGGGTTGACTGCACAAGGTTATGGGTCAATTACTGAGAGACAATCTTTCGGTTCCCTCCTTTTGTGATATTTAAGTACTTGTGCGGGGCTATCATACTTTAAACCTTGCGATCTCCAAGGTTAAAATCACTAAATTTCAGCGTTGTGAGCTTATCCTGGTTAGCACGAACTGCGCACACCCCTTTCGGGAGGTACGCAGTGACCACAGCATAGTCAAAGTCTCTGGGTACAGTGTTTCGATTCACTGTGCCGC
The DNA here is from genome assembly GCA_032191745.1 of Picea mariana. Classification (NCBI taxonomy): domain Eukaryota; kingdom Viridiplantae; phylum Streptophyta; class Pinopsida; order Pinales; family Pinaceae; genus Picea; species Picea mariana. The sequence continues at coordinate 32,735 of JASDQU010205366.1, forward strand.
TTAGTTGTGGAATATACTTAGGCAATATACTTGGGATCATCTTCACAGTGGTGAAGTCGTTTCCGAGCTTAAATCATCTTTCTGAAGGCAGTCGGGATGGTCCTACTCGAGCAGTAGAGGAGGAAGATGGAAATGCTCCCGAGGATGATGCTTGTACTCCTGTAGAAATTCCTCGCTTCGACATGACTCTCTCAGTCATTAAGTCAATTAAAAATTCTTCAACAACTTTCTTAGCAGTGCTGAGCTTGTCTGACATACAAGCTTGGGTCAGCTAGCTCGGGTGCGAAATGAATTCAGAGAATACAGTGAATAGTATGGGAACAAGGCAATGATCTCAGGGTGAGTTAACCTCAGGTTTTGTGCTCAAATTCTCACTTAACAAAAAGTATTCTTGGTGCATGGCGCAATGGACTCAGTAGGGAAACTTAGTAAGGGTTTGTTGGCAATGGTTATGATCCTTCATTAAGTCTTGTTCAACCCGTTATGGCGCTTTTCAACGGTTGGATGACGAACCTTTATTGCTTTTTTGCCCGTTTGGAGTGGAAGTCGAACGGATATATCGGTCCCAATGGCTATATTGCTTCATCATGGCGAAGTATTCTATGTCATTGTTCTGATATCTCGATGAAGTTCCAATTCTGCAATTGTTTTGTCTGCGAAGTATCCTCTAGAAACTCTTGTAACCTTACAGTATTAGCCCTTTTGTTTCTTAACTTTCTATATTTCTTCCCAGTGAGCTTCGTCTCAATAATGCTTTTACTATTCTAATGCTTATCTTATGTGGTCTTACTTACTTCACACTATTGAAAGTCTTTCCTAGGGTTCCTAGATAATACTTCTTCTGTATCAAAAATAGGTAAGTCAATCTTCTGTGGATCCTTGAGTGTTCTCTTAGCCTCGACATCGGAGTTTCTAGTATTAAATAGCTATGATATGCTCTATTGTTCTTCAATCAAGTGTGTGATCCTTCTAGTCATAAATTATTTTAACTCTTGCTTCTTCTGTTCCAAAACTTCTTCTTCCTGTTTTCGCCTGGCTTGTTCTCTATCAATACAAGGTTTTCCTATGAGTATGGTAAACGGGGCGTTGTCTTCAACAAATTTAATAATCTCAAAGTCTTCCTCTATTGAAGTTCCATTGACAGTCATAGGTATCCGGACGAGCCTTCCACATAGGTTTACTAGCTTTCCTTTGAATAAACTTGTCCCTCCTAAGGAAGGGATCATGGGAGGATTTCCTATAGCTTCCCAAGTTCTTTCTAGCATAATGTTCACTTGTGTTTCTTCATCAAGAATATAGTCAATGTCGAAGTCCCCTATTCTTTCTTTGACTTTTTCCTTTTCTTTGAAGATCTCGGATAGCCTAACATGTCGGTGATCATTCAAGGTGTCTTTCATCTGTAGCAATATCTTTTATGATTTCCTCTGAGTTTCTACTATTTCTAGATCTGCCTTAGGGTTTTCTTCATTCAAATTCATTCTTTCAAGTTTAGCAATCATTCTAGGGCAATCCAACACTTCATGGTCCAAAGCTTTGCAATAGAGACAACTAGGTCTTCCACCAGGGCATTCCTTAGCAAGATGTCCCGATATTTTGCAATTGTAACAGAGGGTTAACGCTCTCTTTCGTTTAAATGTTCCCCAACTTCTTCTGTATCGCGCACCAGGATCATGGTAGCTAGCCTACACAAAATTGTTTCTAGGATCCTGCATCCACTTGTTAGTCCAGACGTTCTTTCTATGCATAGGTATAACATATATATGATTATACTTATCAAATCTATTCATATCAAACTTTCTTTCATCTATTAATGCCCTAGTTTTTAAGCTAGGACATAATCTATCAAGCATACTTATATCCATGCTTTAGAAACAAAAAATTTCACTTATCTTACTTCTACACAACACAAAGCTTTCAGATCTAAAAACTTTTGACTATTCTTACCTTTATTAGAGCACAGAGCTTACAGATCTTACCTCTTTTCTGTAGATCTGACTTCTTTCTTTCAGAAATTCCCACTTTTACTTTTATTAGAGCACAGAGTGTTCAGATATCGCTTCTTTTCTTTGGATCTAATATTCCTTTCTTCAGATATGACCTTATTCTTGGCACAAAGCTTCACAGATCAAGTAAAAATCTGCGCACTAGGGCAACAGATCTACGCACAGAGATTTTTTTTTTTGCACAAAGTTTCTTCTTCCTCAGTTCCAAACAATCATAGTTTCAGGTCCCAGCAACAGAACCATTTATTGGCACAGGGGTAGACCCAGGGTTCAACGCTCAAGAGCGCACCAACAAAGCCCTAAATACCGGCCCTTTCGGCAACACCTGTGAAGCAGATGAAGTCTCACCTGAGGTAGAGGCAGGGGTGGTTGCAAGACTCTAGTGTCTGCAACCTTAGCTGGGACACAGATATGTGATTATATCCTTTACATAGCACTTAGCATCGTTCATTCATCACTTATTCGCCCTTATTGTACTTCGCAGATAAGATAAAACATCGCAGTACTTGCTCAGATATAATATATTTCAGTGCTTAGCAACAACAAAACATATTAGATCCTGTAGATCAGCACTAAGCATCCTCATACACATCAGATATACTATTCATATACATCTAGAGAATCACAAAGCATAAGAAAATCTATCTAATCATGGCATATCTCTTAGCAAGATAGTGAAAACACAAGGAAGCAATAGCACAAAGCATGACACACAGGTTTACGTGGTTCACCCCCACCCTGGGGATACATCCACAAAGTCTTCTTCTTCTTTATTAACTTTGGTCAATCTGATTACAACACAAATATTAACTTGTACTTCGCATAGGATAGGAGATCTACGTGCACCTTGCTAGATCCTCCTTCCCCAAGTAGATATAGCATAGAGCCTTCTTACAATCCGTGCACTCAACACTTATAACACTTGCACTCATCTTTGTCGGCCTCCTACAATCATGCATAGAGCATTTACATTCGATCACACAGATCTAATTACTAGCACTAAGCCATCGACACTTCTTACATTGCCTAGCTACTTATTTATACTTTACAACATAGGCCTAAAACATGGGTAAACCCATGGGCCGACATCCCTTTCCCATTACATTAACCCAAAACCCTAAAAGATCCCCAAAAGTGGGATGAGATCCCGTGATCTCTGCTTTTCTTGGCGCTCCATCTTTGACAGGGTGTCGATGTCCAAAAACGGTCAAATATGACCAAGTGTTCCTCAAAACTTGGTCAAGGGACAACATGAGCCTCTCCCATACCATGTGAAATGGATGGATGTGGTTGAGACCATTACAGTTAATACCTCCCTAGCTAGGAGGGAGTGTTGATATTATGGTATTTGTGGGAGGTATTAACCTCCATGTATAACCTTTGGCTAAAATAGAATATTTCAGAAGCAAGAGAAACCCTAAAAAAATGTGTAAAAACCCTAGAAGACAAGTCGTCTCAGTAAAATAATTAATATTAAATTATTAGTTTCTAGAAGGACAAGTCATCCCAGAAAGTTGACAAGAACCACTATAAATAGGAGGCACTTGAGCTCATTTGAACTCACTCACCTCACCCACTCCCTCAAGTATAGCGCAAGTTTGGAGCTGCAACTACAAGAATGGAAGGTGGATCTTTTGGGGTGATTCTTGGTCTCTCTCTAGCGCTATTTAGCCTAAGATATGTGCCCTACCTTCTAGTATATCTTGGTGGTATTATTTTTTAAGTACCTGGGATTGAATATGAAAGAACCACAATACCCCAAAATAGATCCAAGAAGAATATATGAAAACCACACTTTATTATAAGAAAACCCTTGAGGTAGGGAACCACCATACAATGGATCCTATTATGGAAGGGGTCCTCTCCTATTCACTTTCCTCTTCGATGGGGCATCCTCCTATTGAGTTGCATCCTCCAAATACAATACTTCTCTTCATATCCCATTACATTGTTTGAAACCCTTTATATAGTGCTACCATCACCTAAGAACATTCTAGAGGAGGAATCTTTTAGAAGCAAAACCTTCTAAGAAGTCCTCTTACATTTATTATATCTAAATACCCATTTATTATATCTAACTACCATAGTGGGCCTTATTTAATAATATATTGGACCCAGTCCACCTTACATTGAATGGCCTCCACTACCTCTCTAGCTGCCTAACATTCCATCCCCCTTATGAAAGCGTTGTCCTCGACGCTTGTTACGAGGTTCTTGTTAACACCAGAATTTGCAACCTATTTCATAGGAATCAAGCATAATTGAGGTTTACCCTCAGGAGCATTATGGTATAAATCATGTGGCATTTTGCCCATGATTTTCACACGAAAAATGAAATGTGTGGGGTTTGAAAAGCTCTAACATCCTCCTCTTCCTTCCAGGTGACCGCCACTCACTCATCATTCCATGTAAGTTTGCACCAAGCATTTCGCTCCACGTCACCCCTGCGCATATGCTATCGGCCTACCACCTGTTGCACCTGTATTGGTCACAAAAGAAGATCTGCATAACCTCGAGGTGTCAAAATTGACTCGCAGAAGTCATTGGCACCGTCTAAAAACAGTTATGGGTGTCAGGCCTTGTCCTGATCCCAATGAAGGAAGTTACTGAGAATGAGAGTGGTGGTTGAGACCTCGTCTCAACACATAAATAGAAAGCCAGAAAGGATTGGCAGATTTGAGCTCACGTCTGATAGAGAGCTGTATGCGCAGTCTAATAAAGAAGGTCCAGACGAAAGAGCTCGCGTCTGACAAAAGAATATTGTCTGCACAGTCTGACAGAGCAGACATCGACTGAAAACTTTTAATGCAACAATCCGATCACACTCCTGATGGTTGCAGCAATTCTTCTTATATATAGGTAGTTTTGATATTTTGTAAGGGTCGATGGTTGAGCTAGGCTCCCTTATTGTAATATTTTGATGAAGAACACCGGTTCTCTGGTTATGTAACTTGATTTGAGACTTCTTGATTATTCTAAGTCAAATTTCTTCTTCCATCTTATTTTCCTATGATACTGAGAGAGTTGATGATTGACTGATTCACATGGATTGTTGTAACTGTATTATGATGAATGTTTGATTATAGTGTTGTTATAATGTCTTTCAGTTTCCTTGAAAATTTGAATTCAAGAGAATCTTGTGTTTGAGTTTTTTCCTCCTTAGGCTNGCATACATCTACACTTTCTCACCAAACTCTTCCTCCTATTCACCTTTACTCCAACTTACTTACTGAAGTTGATACAAGACCTCAATTGCTTGTGCATGCCAACCCAGATTTTCTGAGTTGGAACATTATTATTTCGAGTCTTATCCATTTGACCCCCTTAAAACTCATTTACATTTACTGTATAAAATGATGGGTACTGGGTTTATCCTCATTACAGTCTAAGGGTGATTACTAGTGCTAACATAAATTGCGTCGTTCTCGGGGACAGATTTGACCATATTGAAGATCTCCCTGGGAAGAACGACATAGATCCAACTCTTGATGGTATACAAGAGAGGGATACAAAAATTGATTGTAATCATCTACCTGGCGAATCCACATTAGAGACTCCACTGGGGAGGATCCTATTGATAGAAAGATGAAGGGAATGACTAGGTATCATCTTATGAGCTTTCTTCATGAACTTATGTTCTTTATCAACTCATTTTTGTTTTTCCCTTCACATATAAAGAGGATCATATTTTTCTTTGTTTATTCGGTTGATCACCAAGCTTCCTTTATATATCCATCCTTGGAAGAAGCAGACCTACTTTCTGCATGTGTTGTAGATGTTGATATTATATCCTCAACTCAACCTACTCATAAAGATGAGCTTCATTTGAAACCCCTCCTGAACTCAATCACCCTTGCAGCCCTGGGGAGGTTGAAACTGATCCACAGCCTCCTCAAATCTCATCACATCTTGTTGTTACTGTTGAGCCTTGCCATCAGTGTGTTAAGCCTCATATTCAACCCACTAGTTTTCAAACTAGAATCAGAGACAAGTTGTTTAAAAATTTAAATCTTCCATATCATCTTCATCCTTATCCTATTGATTTCTTTAAGTACTTTCCTCATTTTTTTGGAGAGGATCATGTTACAACTGAGAGGCATGTGGAGGATTTCGAGAATTTTATTGATTAGTTTGAGATAGTTCATGAGGATGCTACCATGAGGTTGTTTTCCAAATCCTTGTTAGGAGATGTTGTTGTATGGTTTAAGGGTTTGGGAGATGACTCTATTGGTTCTTGGGTTGAGCTATACAATGATTTTTTAAAGTGGTGGGTGAGAACAAGTCCCTTGATCAGTACTAGGATGATTTTAATGTCTTGAGGAGAGGGGAAGAGGAAGCTCGGGTTGTCTTCAACAAGAGGTTTTACAGTGTTTATCATAGTATGCCTGTAGAGATCAGACCCACAAAGACTGTTGCCATGGTGTACTATGTCTTGGCTCAACATTCATATCTTGTCCTTCTCCTGAGAGAAAGGAAATATACATCTTTATCACAGTTATCCATGGATGCTGAGGAAGTAAAGGAGAACCTCTGAGCTTGTGGCAAGATTCAAATTTATTATCATCTCAACTCTGAACATAAGGAAGTTTTTACCTGTCATCCCTATGAAGAAAAGACATGGGATAATTTTGTCTTTGACGCAGGTATCCATGAGCAGCCTTGTCTTGATGAAAATCATGTGTATGAACAACTAGAAGCAACAATTACTATTGTTCCTGAAATGGATATTTTTAACAGTTATATTCTTGATGAAATTATTGTTTTAAAGGTTGATCATAGACATGAAAGGCAACCCATTTTTTATGGATATTCTAGTGATGATGAGTAGGAAGCTTATCTTATATTTGATCACTGTGAAGATAGTAAGGATGATGCATAAGTTGGCCTTGTCACAGAAGATACAACCTGAGAGTTTGACCAGGAGCATCCCTTAGTTGAGGCACGTGAAGAGATTGTTTATACACAACCAAAAATAAATCAACAGTCATCAGTGGATTAACAACCTCCTACATCCATCCTTCTTCCACTTGTACCTATAGTTCACAGCAAGTATCTTTTTGACCCACAGATGTCTGTGGTTGTCATTCAATCAAGTGTGCATGTAGAGGACATCAAGCCAATTGTCAACATCTTTGAAACAATGAAGGTAACATTTCATAAGTTAATCATGTGTTGCCTTCAGTTTCATGACCCTATTGATGAGTACATAAAGTTACATTTTTAAAATTCTTTGGAGCATGAAGGCTTGATCTTTTTATCAACATTTGAAGGTAATATGGGTGATCATAAGAATAAAATTAGTCAGTTGTCACACTTTCCTTGTCTTTTATGGATCATTTGCAATGAAGTGAAGGATTCAGTTATCAAACAGTTTGAATGGCTATGGTGGAAGTTTGCTTTCACCTAGCATTTTGTAAAAGTTAGTTAACTTAGGTTTTGTACATAAATAAGCTCCCTCAGGAGCAGGTGTGTTTGCTTTAATTTTTAGAATAGTGTACTTGTCAGCCTGTTTTCTTCAGTATGATGTTTCAAAGCATGAATCCATATCCCAACAGCTAAGGCACTTGAACTACATGTTCTTGGTAGCTCACGGGGAGCATGCCATCCCCTATGGAGCCAAATGTTAACACCAGAATTTGCAACCTATTTCATAGGAATCAAGCATAATTGAGGTTTACCCTCAGGAGCATTATGGTATAAATCATGTGGCATTCTTCCCATGATTTTCACACAAAAAATGAAATGTTTGGGGTCTAAAAAGCTCCAACATCCTCTGCTTCCTTCCACACGACCTTCGCTCACTCGTCATGCCATGCAAGTTTACGCCAAGCATTTTTCTCCATGTCACCCCTACACATATGCTATTGGCCCGCCACCTGTTGTGCCTATATTAGTCACAGAAGAAGATTTGCATAACCTTGAGGCATCAAAATTGACTCGCAGAAGTCGTTGACACCGTCTAAGAACAATTATGGGTGCCAAGCCTCGTCTTGATCCCGATGAAGGCAGTTACTAAGAATGAGAGTGGTGATTGAGACCTCATCTCAGCACATAAATGGAAAGCCATAAAGGATTGGCAGATTTGAGCTCGTGTCTGATAGAGAGCTGCATGCGCAGTCTGACAGAGAAGGTCCAGACAGAAGAGCTCACATCTCACGATAGAAGATTGTCTGCATAGTCTGACATAGAAGACGCCAAATAAAAAATTTGAATGAAGCAATCCGATCACACTCCTAATGGTTGCAATAGTTCTGCTTATATATAGGCAGTTTTGATATTTTGTAAGGGTCGATGGTTGAGCTAGGCTCCCATATTGTAATATTTTGATGAAGAACACTGGTTCTCTAGTTATGTAACTTGATTTGAGACTTCTTGATTAATCTAAGTCAACTTTCTTCTTCCATCTTATTTGCCTCTAATATTGAGAGAGTTGATGATTGACTGATTCACATGGATTGTTGTAACTGTATTATGATGAATGTTTGATTATAGTGTTGTTATAATGTCTTTCAGTTTCCTTGAAAATTTGAATTCAAGAGAATCTTGTGTTTGAGTTTTTTTTCCTCCTTAGGCTTCTGGAAGACCTGATGTCCATAGAATACCTCTACATTTTCTCACCAAATTCTTCCTCCCATTCACCTTTACTCCAACTTACTGACTGAAGTTGATACAAGACCTCAATTGCTTGTGCATGCCAACCCAGATTTTCTGAGTTGGAATGTTATTATCTCGAGTCTTATCCATTTGACCCCCTTAAAACTCATTTACATTTACTGTATAAACTAATGGGTACTGGTTTTATCCTCATTACAATCTTAGGGTGATTCCTAGTGCTAACATAAATGGCACGGTTGTCGGGGACAGATTTTAGCAGATTGAAGAGCTCCTTGGGAAGAATGACATAAATCCAACTCTTGATGGTAGATAAGAGAGGGATACAAAAATTGACTGTAATCATCTACCTGGCAACTCCACATCAAAGACTCCACTGGGGAGGATCCTATTGACAAAAAGATGAAGGGAATGACTAGGTATCATCTTATGAGCTTTCTTCATGAACTTATGTTGTTCTTTATCAGCTCATTTTTGTTTTTCCCCTCACATATAAAGAGGATCATATTTTTCTTTGTTTATTCGGTTGATCACCAACCTTCCTTTATATATCCATCCTTGGAAGAAGCATACATGCTTTCTTCCTGTGTTTTAGATGCTCATATTATATCCTCAGCTCAGCCTACTCATAAAGATGAGCTTCATACTGAAACCCCTCATGAAATCAATCACCCTTGCAACCCTGGGGAGGTTGAAACTAATCCACAACCTCTTGAAATCTCATCACATCCTGTTGTTACTATTGAGCCTTGCCATTAGTGTGTTAAGCTTCATATTCAACCCACTAGTTTTCAAACTAGAATAAGAGACAAGATGTTTAAACCTTTAAAGTTTCCATATCATCTTCATCCTTCTCCTCTTGATTTCTTTAAGTACTTTCCTCATTTTTCTGGAGAGGATCATGTTACATCTGAGAGGCATGTGGAGGCTTTTGAGAATTTTATTGATCAATTTGAGATAGTTCATGAGGATGTTACCATGAGGTTGTTTTCCAAATCCTTGTTAGGAGATGTTGTTGTATGGTTTAAGGGTTTGGGAGCTGACTCTATGGTTCTTGGGTTGAGCTATACAATGCTTTTTTAAAGTGATGGGGTGAGAACAAGTCCCTCAATCAGTACTGGGATGATCTTAATGCTTTGAGGAGAAGGGACGAGGAAGCCTTGGTTGTCTTCAACAAGAGGTTTTGCAATGTTTATCATAGTATGCCTATAGAGATCAGACCCATAGAGACTGGTGCCATGGTGTACTATGTCATGTCTCAACATTCAGAGCTTGTCCTTCTCCAAAGAGAAAGGAAATCTACATCTTTATCACAGTTATTCATGGATTTTGAGGAAGTAGAGGAGAACCTCTGAGCTTGTGGCAGGATTCAAAGTCTGTATCATCTCAACTCTGAATGTAAGGCAGTTTTTACCTGTTGTCCCTATGAAGAAAATACCTTGTATAATTTTGTCTTCGACGCAGGTATCCGTGAGCAGCCCTGTCTTGATGAAAATAATGTGTATGAACAACTATAAGCACCAGTTACTACTGTTCCTGAAATGAATATTTTTAACAGTTATATTCTTGATGAAATTATTATTTTAAAGGTTGATCATAGACATGAAAGGTAGCCCATTTTTTATGGATATTCTAGTGATGATGAGAAACAACCATATCTTATATTTTATCACTATGAAGACAGTAAGGATGATGCATAAGTTGTCCTTGTCATAGAAGACACAACCCGAGAGTTTGACCAGGAGCAGCCCATAGTTGAGGCACGTGAAGAGATCATTTATACACAACCACAATTAAATCAGCAGTCATCAGTGGATTAGCATCCTCCTACGTCCATCCTTCTTCCACTTGTACCTACAGTTCACATCAAGAAAAATTTTGACCCACAGATGCTTGTGGCTTTCATTCAATTAAGTGTGCATGTAGAGGACATCAAGCCAACTGTTAACAACTTTGAAACAATAAAGGTAACCTTTCATAAGTTAATCATGTGTTTCCTTCAGTTTCATGACCTTGTCGATGAGTACATAAAGTTACAATTTTTAAAATTCTTTGGAGCATGCAGGCTTGATCTTTTTTTTTCAGCTTTTGAAGGTAATATGGGTGATCATAAGAATGAAATTAGTCAACTGTCACACTTTCCTTGTCTTTTATGGATCATTTGCAGTGAAGCGAAGGATTCAGTTATCAAACAGTTTGAATGGCTATGGTGGAAGTTTGCTTTCAACTAGCATTTTGTAAAAGTCAGTTAACTTAGGTTTTGTACACAAATAAGCTCCCTCGGGAGCAGGTGTGTTTGATTTTATTTTTTGAATAATGTACTTGTCGGCATGTTTTCTTTAGTATGATGTTTCAGAGCATGACTCCATATCCCAACAGCTAAGGCACTGGAACTACTTGTTCTTGGCAGCTCCCAGGGATCATGCCATCCCATGTGGAGCCAAATGTTAACACCAGAAATTGCAACCTATTTCATAGGAATCAAGCATAATTGAGATTTACCGTCAAGAGCATTATGGTATAAATCATGTGGCATTATGCCCGTGATTTTCACACGAAAAATGAAATGTTTGGGGTCTGAACAGCTCTAGCATCCTCCGCTTTCTTCCACATGATCGTCGCTCATTGATCATGCCATGCAAGTTTGCGCCATGCATTTCTCTCCACGTCACCCCTACGCATATGCTATCGGCCCACCACCTGTTGTGCCTATATTGGTCACATAAGAAGATCTACATAACCTCGAGGCGTCAAAATTAACTCGCAGAAGTCATTGACACCGTCTAAGAATAGTTATGGGTGTCAGGCCTTGTCCTAATCCTGATGAAGGCAATTATTGAGAATGAGAGTGGTGGTTGAGACCTCGTCTCAGCACATAAATGGAAAGCCAAAAAGGTTTGGTAAATTTGAGCTCGCGTCTGACAGAGAGATGCATGCGCAATCTAACAGAGAAGGTCCAGACAGAAGAGCTCGTGTCTCACAATAGAAGATTGTCTGCATAGTCTGACAGAGAAGACGTCGACTGAAAACTTTGAATGCACCAATCCAATCACACTCCCGATGGTTTCAACAATGCTTCTTATATATAGGCAGTTTTGATATTTTGTAAGGGGCGATGGTTGAGCTAGGCTCCCATATTGTAATATTTCGATGAAGAACACTGGTTCTCTGGTTATGTAACTTGATTTGAGACTTCTTGATTAATCTAAGTCAGCTTTCTTCTTCCATCTTATTTGCCTCTGATACTGAGAGAGTTCATGATTGACTGATTCAAATGGATTGTTGTAACTGTATTATGATGAATGTTTGATTATAGTGTTGTTATAATGTCTTTCAGTTTCCTTGAAAATTTGAATTCAAGAGAATCTTGTGTTTGAATTTTTTCCTCCTTAGGCTATTGGAAGAGCTAATGTCCATAGAATACCTCTACACTTTCTCACTAATGTCTTCCTCCTATTCACCTTCACTCCAACTTACTGACTGAAGTTGATACAAGACCTCAATTGCTTGTGCATGCCAACCCATATTTTCTGATTTGGAACGTTATTATCTCGAGTCTTATCTATTTGAACCCCTTAAAAATCATTTACATTTACTGTATAAAATGATGGGTACCGTTCTTATCCTCATTACAGTCTGAGGGTGATTCTTAGTGATAACAGGTCCCATGGATAAGTGTGGACCATAATGATGAAGAAGACTGGAGAACCAAGGTCCCATGCATAAATGTGAACCACCATGTTGAAGTATTTGAACTACCACTGTGAACTTGGGTCCCATTTCCAAGTGCTCATGTGAACTCCAAGCGGAAGATATTGGAACTTGGGATCCAACTGAAAATGATGCTCTAAAGATTGGCACTGGTCACATAGATCGAAATATTTAGAACCGACAAAAAATGCATCCAATGCTATTGGAGAGTAATAAAATTGAAGAATAATATGCAGAGAATGATCTTGTTTAGTCTCTAGGAATTTCTCTACCTGAGGGGGAGTAGAGTCATCAAATAGAAGATGGAAGTGGTTGTCATCCTATAAATGAGAACTATTCATATAACAATAATCACAATCATCCTCCAAAGCACAAAAAACATACACTTCTTGATGATATTCATCCATGATGTTCACCAAATTACATTTCTCCTGGATGCTCTCCAAGGACTCATGAATACTACGAAAACTATCCCTGAGACCATTTTGAAAGTTATGCAATGTGTCATGCATTTGGGATTTGAATGCTTCAATCATGTGTAGAATTTCACTGATTTGAGAGTGAATATCCATTGGAAACACCACATATAATGTAAAAAAAGAAAAATATTAAAATAATATATCCAATGGAACTTATTAGGTAGCAATCTGAACACCTTGTGCAAAGTTATGAACTCTACAATCTTACTGTCGTCACAAAAAACCCCAAAACATTATTGATTTTAAATCAGCGATATCTTCACTTCCAAAGCTCCGATTTGGGTGATTGTTTTTTTGAAATCAACTATTTTTGAAAGAGGAACTCAGTTTTGTAATTTTTTTTAGCAAATTTGGCCTCCAGGTGCTACATAAATTTTAAAATCACACCATCGTCTACAGAAAAAACCCTGAAAATTGCAGATTTTAAAATCCAAATAACTTTACTTCTCGGACTTCATTTCAGACGATTTATTTTTTTAACTTGGGTTTTCTTATGAAATAAATTCATATATACAACCATTTTCTACAAAATTTTCACCAAAACCTACATAAATCGTCCAGAATGTCGCGACCCTCTTTTTTTCTTCTCCGAAAAAATATGCAAAAAATAAATAAATAAATAAAAATTGCCCACACTTCGTGCCAAGGAAAGTGCTCTGATACCAATTGTTAAGTACCTAAGACTGAATACAAAAGCACCACAATACAGTAAAATAGATCCAAGAAGAATATATGAAAACCACACTTTATTATAAGAAAACCCTTGAGGTAGGGAAACACCATACAATGGATCCTATTATGGAAGGGATCATCTCATGTTCACTTGCCTCTTCAAGGGGGAATCCTCCTATTGCGCTGCACTCTCCAAATACAATACTTCTCTTCATATCCCATTACATTGCTTGAAACCCTTTATATATTGCTACCATCACCTAAGAACATTCTAGAGAAGGAATCTTCTAGAAGAAGAACCTTCTAAGAAGTCCTCTTATATTTATTATATCTAACTACCATAATGGGCCCTATTTAATAAGATAGTGGACCTAGTCCACCTTACATTGAATGGCCTCCACTACTTCTCTAGCTACCTAACATAACAACACCATACAATGGATCCTATTATGGAAGGGATCCTCTCCTGTTCACTTAGCTCTTCGAGGGGGCATCCTCCTATCGAGCTACCACTCACAATACAATACTTCTCTTCATATCCCATTACATTTCTTGAAGCCCTTTATATAGTGCTACCATCGCCTAAGAACATTATAGAGGAGGAATCTTCTAGAAGAAAAACCTTCTAAGAAGTCCTCTTACATTGTTTATATCTAAATACCCATTTATTATATCTAACTACCATAATGGGCCTTATTTAGTAATATAATGGACCTAGTCCACCTTACATTGAATGGCCTCCACTACCTCTCTAGCTACCTAACATTCTTGGTGGTATTCTAATATTCTTGGTGGTATTCTTGGTAAGTGCAACTGTAACAGCCGCAGTTGAGTATTGTTCTTGTTCTATTGTTTTGGGACTTTCTATCTGGTGTGCTATCTTTGGATAAATATGTGATCTCTGGGTTATCTTTTGGTTCTAGTGTCGCTTTCATAATCATTCTATCTAGAAAAGGTTTTGGTTCTCAGGGGTGGTTGCGTGCCTATGGTTGGGTGACAATATTGTGATATTGTTTATGGTAAAACAAGCACATCAAATATTTTAACAATCCTAATAATCTATGCTGCTATTAGAAGTAATAATATGGTCGATATGCATGTTTAATAGCACAAACTTTTTGATGATATGTTAACATGATGATTCAAAAACTGAGTTTATGTTCATGTATTTTGTAGATTTAAAAGTAATATTATATAAAAATGTGGTTTATAACTTAAAAATTAAATTTCAAACATGTTTTTAAAGAACATATTAATGCGATACTAGTTTAAAAATTAATAACTAAGCTTACAATGACATTAGTGTGAAGATTTTGAAATATAATTGTTAGATTGTGAAGATTTCGAAAGATCATTTAATAAAAATAAACATCATGATGATAACCATCTAACAAACATAAACATAATCTAAAATACACATTTAAATTCACTAACATCATCTAATTATATATACATGTAGCACATATAAATGTCATTAATTAGCTAGCTACACACAAATCTAATACTCTAGCATGGCATCATCATTGTGATCACATCTAACAAAACACACGCATTGCATAACATCATCATCACACACATCTAACAAGTATCATTTAACTTACACATCTATCAAGCGCATTAAACAAACATATCTAACATGACCTAACAATGTACACATCAACATCAACATATAAATTAATTAAGTACATCATCATGATCAACAATAAAAATACACATCTAATGAAGATTGTTATAACATACACATCTATCAAGCACATTTAACAAACATATCTAACATGACCTGACAATATACACATCAACATCAACATATAAATTAAGTAAATCAACATGAACATAAAAAATGATATATATATATCATGAACAAGTCAAACAAATGCTATAATATATCTGGTCCAGCCGATGTGAAAATCATATCTACAACAGTAGTGGAGGCCTTGTATGTAGTAGAAGATGATGGATGGTTAAGAGGAAGTGGAAGATCATGCGGTGGAGGAATAGGTGATGCCTACTCATCTGGGTAAGGTGAAGGAGGAGGAGGAGGATGTGGCGAAGGATCACAACCACCCTCATTAGTCGATGGGGTATTGGATGAACAAGTACTCGAGGAAGAGTGTGTATCATTGAAAACCCTCCTCACTGCTAGTAGCATGGTAGCTCCGACAATATGACGCATAAGAGGCATCATATCGCGCGGCATATCCCTCCAAATCTCCAAGAGCATAGGATATGCCTTGATGTCTCGCATCAGCACAGGGCTAACTCCCACCTCAACCAAAAGTGCATAGAGTCGGTCACCCAACTACAACTTGAATCTAGTATCTTTCCTACGACGCATGCCACCGTGTATCGACACCCAAGGACCCTGACCCGTCACGACCTCAGGAATCTCCTCACCCACATATAGTGGGGAGGAGGAACGTCCCCAATGAATGTGCCAATATTGCAAAATATATAGTACACAACAATAATTAGATAGCATTAAACAATTTAATAAAACAAGTTAAAGAACGTGTTAGAATCAATTTTATTCTAATTAAATAAGACAATAAAATGAAATTAGATTAATTTAAACAAAACACTAACATTACCTCTAGCATGTGGTGGCTCATCCAGTGTGAATAGGATGTTCATACATCCTCACCAATCCAACCCCACGTAAGGAAACAACACCATCACGAACATGTGATCGCCCCTCACTAGCTAGTGGCCCCAGTGCATTAGTGGAAATCTTGGCCAGAAACTTCGACTATCCCCTCTTGGTCATCATCTCACCCCACATGTGCATTCGCACCTAAGTCATCGGCCTAGAAGACTGACATACAAAAGTAGGCCTCATCTCCATAATCCTCTCAAAAAATAAACAAAACAACATAGTTCTCCCTCCCATCTATCATAGCACGACATCTATCTAGAGCTATACAAAAATTCCGCAAAAAAATGGCAGACCATGTAATACATCATGTCCTCTGTACCAAAGAATCAACATAATACAAAATAGTGTAACTAATGCACTACCCATCACTAGTAAAGTGTGCAATGGTCATCACTAACAGTGAGAGGCACCTAATATCCTCTGCATTGAAATAAGTGATCCATAGTTGTCCACTAGACACCTGAAAATCAGTTGATGAAAGTACATCAACCACAATATATCTTTGAGAGTACATGAGTTGAATCTTTGATGCAACATCGACTGGGACATCAGGGAACTGGGGAAAATCCTCCCCTCTCCTGGATATCCCAATCATAAAGTATATATCCTCCTTAGTGGGATGGTACAAGACCAACAAGGAAAGCCTGTCGATGGACAACCCATCGATGGATCATTTGCACCAAGAACCTAGAGTGCCCTTTAGGGATGTATCCTCCTCATAGTACTTAAGGAGGCCTACATTCCTCAAGAAGACTTGGGTCACTGCAGTAATAGGGCGAGGTTAAAAATCTCTCTCCCTCCCCCTTGCCTCCCAATCTCATACAACATTGTACATGTCAACCCTCTGCTCCTGCTCCTGTTGTTGCTCTCTTCACTGATGTATCTGCATGTTTAACATATAAAATACATCAACCTCATACATAAAACATAAAAAAAAAAATAGTAAATGAGAAATTTATTTATAAATATGAAAAAATAATTTTCTTCAAAAAATAAGTAAATTTCATCATCGGTGTGCCCAAAAAATAGTCAAGCACTACCCATGGTACGTATATAACTTGTGAGCATCGTCTATGGTGCTCACATGTAACATAAGGCACCATATAAAAAAAATTATGTTATTTTATGCGGTACGTTGTATAACGTTACCGCACCGATGTGTTAAGGTTAACTGACGCACTGCCTAAAATAATAAAAACTTAAAATCCTAAAGCACCGTAAAACCATTTTTTAAAAAATAGTTACTACGATGCATAGCCTTTCTCGACATGCACCAATGCGTTATAGGAAAGGCAAAGCAACCACACCAATATTTTTTTTTAAATTGATAATTACGATACTTTGGCATTTAGGCTCTAATTTTTTACAATGGTGCGTAAGTCTACCAATGCACCGCATAAAATAATATATCGGATTGATGTGGTGTGTCGTTTAATGTAATGCCCCGGTGCATTAATGTTATTTCAACACACTGCGAAAAATAAACTATATTATTTTAGGCGATGCGTCGGTAAAATTACGCATCGATGCATTAAAGTTTACCCAACGCACCGGTTCGTTATAGTTTACAAACGCACCACCGAAAAAAATTAGGCATGGTGTTTCGATGCACCCTATAAATTTTCAGGGTGCACAGGCCACGGTGCGAGACAAATGACTCAAACGCACCACGTAGATTTTTTTTTAAAAAACAATGGAAATTTAACTTAATTTTGAATTTTAATCCACTAAAAGTTTAAGTTATAAAGAAACAAAGACATTACTTGGACATTTCCTTGTCGAGGAGGCATGGTTTCCATGTAGTCCAAAAAACCAAATTTGCCCACCCTTTGAAAAAATTTGAAAGCTACGCACTGAGCAATGGACGAGAGGAAGGCAAGCAAGGGAAGCACTGACGACAGGGCGCTTTAGAGAGGCACAAGTTGCATCGGTGCTTGAAAGCTCTCCATCACTGAAAAGGGTAAAAGTGAATTTTACAACCGATAATTTTTTTTATTTAACCCTGTTACGGTGCGCTCGATTATTAGACACATCGATGTGTTAGTATTTAAGTAGCGCGCTGGAATATATGTATTTTTAAAATAACCCTACCATGATGCACAATTTTTTAGAGTAACGGTGCACACCAGTGCATCAATATTTAAGTAGCACACCGTAGTATTATTTTTTTAAATAACCCTACCACGATGCACCATTTTTTAGACCAACGGTGCGCATCGGTGCTTCAGTGTTTACGTAATGCAATGGAGCATATTTTTAAAAATAAGCCTACCATGGTGCGCCACTTCGTAGAGCAACGGTGTGCATTGGTGCGTCAGTATTTAAGTAGCACACCTTAGTATATATATATTTTTAAAACAACCCTACCATGGTGCTCCATTTTTTAGAGCAACGGTGCACACCGATGCTTCAGTATTTAAGTAACGCACCAAAGTATAGTTTTTTTTTTTTAAATAACCCTACCACAGTGCGCCATTTTTCAGAGCGTCAGTGCGTCTACAGTAGAAAACACACTGGTAAAATATGTATTTATAAACGCACCGTAAAAAAACATCAGCTAAAACCTCCCCCTACTCGCCTCTGCTAGTTTCCTCCGCTACAAACTGATTTTTAGGCTATTTTTATAGGGTCTTTCGCCAAAACCTCCGTGAGAGGGTCTTTTTCTTGTAGTAAAGTCAATGCACGCTACCATAAAAAAATAAATCTGTTACAAATCTATAAAAATAAAAAAACATGGCATGTAAGGGAATAGCTCAAGAAAAATATGTGTACATGTAAATCTTGATAAAAATGATATGAAATATGTTTCTTTTGGATATTGTAATGCAAGACAAAGTATGTGTAATATGGGACATGTAAATGTTGATAAGAAGTGTATGAAATATGTTGCTTTTGGATATTGTAATGCAAAACATGTTGGATATTGTAATGTAAGACAAAGTATGTGTAATATGGGACATGTAAATCTTGATAAGAAGTGTATAAAATATGTTGTTTTTGGATATTGTAATGCAAGACATGTTGATTTAGTGTGATTATTTCTTAACACTATGTTATATGATTGGAACTGGTTGTTCTTATTAATATTATTATTATAGATGCTAATTGAAATTTTGGACACTAATATGTGTAATTGTGAAACCTAAGTGAAGTGTGGGTACAAATATAGACAAATGTACTTGAAGATAAATTATGGTCAAGGTTTAAAACATGAAGTGATTTGGCATCCATTTGGTTGGAAAAATACATTTAAAAAAATATAATTTTCTAATGCTTTATGAAATTCAATCATATTTCATGATGCTTGGAATCAACTTCCATTTTAGCCTTTGAAATTGTGTGGCCATATGACTAAAGACAAGACAAAAAGAGCTCAGAGAATATGTTTTAGGAAAAAGAATTTTTTTGGGAATGTCATGTTTTCTTTTAATGAATTCTTGATTGTATTTTGAGCATATCTCCCTCATAAAACTTCATATCGAGGTGAAGTGTGAAGCGTTGCAATCCTAACTCAAATAGCGTTGTAGTGAATTGTTGCATGATTATGTTTCAAGAAAAATAGGAAGAGCAAAGTTAAGCTAAAGAGAAAGGGAAATAAAATATTTGGATTAAATTTCATTGTTGTAAACAAACATTTTTAAGGATAAGAACATTTGAAACTTGCTTTTTAATCCAAATTTTGTGAAAGAAATGTTGTCATTAAAGAGTGAAAATGATTTATTTTTCAATCATTAAAACCATATTTTTAAATATAAAGTAGTACTTTCTTAAGTAACAAATCTAACCATTTTGGTGATCTTGTTTGTAATGTTTTACACTAATGCAACTTTTTTTTAAAGAGTTTCCTTTAAGTAGGTAGATATGCAATTACAATAAGAAAGTATGTTATTTTGTTTTTTATCATTATCATTTATTTTATTTGAAAGGGGTGGAATATGAAAGGGGTGGAAAAACGTCATTTTGTTTATATGTGAAAATTGTTTATTTCCACAAAGTAAATTTTGGAAAAAACAAAGTTTTAGTTTTGAATTAGTGTAATTGGAATAAGGTAAAAGATTTCAAAGTTTGTTATTGTTGACTGAGTGAAACACTATCAAGATTGTAAATTTTTTAAAACTTTCCTTTAAGTAAATAGATATGTTATTTTTTTTTATCAGTCATTTATCCCATTTGAAAGGGTGGAAAAATGTCATTTTGTTTATATATTAAAATTATTTATTTCTAAAAAAGAATTTGGAAAAAACAAAATTTGAACTTTGAATTATGAATTATTATAGTTAGAATAAAATAAAAGATTTAAAAGTTTGTTATGGATGAGTCAATGTAACACTATCAAAGATTGTAAAATTTGAATTATGAATTATTATAATTAGAATAAAATAAAAGATTTAAAAGTTTGTTATGGATGAGTCAATGTAACACTATCAAAGATTGTAAAATTTTCAAATGAGATTATAAATTTTAGTAATGTAATGAAGTCTTTTTGCTTTATATTTAGTCAAGTCAAGGAAAGTTGTGAAAAATGTAGTTGAGATTATGTATAAGAAATGTTGATATAAAATTATATAAGTGAACATAGCTAGAGTATTTTGAAAATCAAGTCATTGAAATTGTCAAAGTCATCAAGACTAAGTTATGTAAAATAATGACAATAATGTATCAATTTTAAGTTTTAAAGAATGTAGATTTTCTCAGTTCCGCATAATTGCTAATTTTGTAATTCTAGAAATAAAATGTGTATGAAGTTTTTGAAATGTCCAATGTTTCGAGTGGACACTTCACTCATCATCAGGGTCTTTTGAAGAAATAAGTATGAAAATAGTGCTAAGGTAGGGGGTATATAAAGGTGAAGATAATATGACCGGTAGGACAAATGATAGAATATAGTCATTATAAATTAGTTGTTGTGAAAAAAAAGAGAGTTATTTTGTTATTATTAATAAGATAAAACTATATAATAAAATGATAAATTTTAAAACTAAGAGAATAATTAATCAGTAATAATTATTAAATAATAATATAGTTATTAATAATTAATAATGATTATTAAATAATAATATACTTAATAATAATTATGTAATTGAAATAAATTAGAGGCTATAAATTGAAATATAATTGAAAATGAGAGTTATTTTGTTATTATTAATTAATGTATAAAAGGTAAAACTAAGAGGATATTTAATTAATAATAATTGTTAAATAATAATATAATTAAGAGTAATTAATTATTGGAATCAGTTAGACTTTAGGTATTAAGGACAAAAAAGAATAAATGAAAATGAGTAATAATTAAAATTAAAGGATTTAGGAAGGTGGAAAAGTTGAAAAATAAATTTAAAAGAACGGTTAGTTAATAATAACTATATGATTAATACTAATTAAATTATATAATTAATACTAATTACATAATAATTAGAATTAATTAGAGGCTAGGAATGAGAATAATTGAAAATTAATTGAAAATCGTGTATTTAGGATGATTAAATTGGAAATTATGGATTTAGGATGATAAAAAAATATTGATTAGAGATTGGAT
>JASDQU010205367.1:47599-60279 GCA_032191745.1 Picea mariana
ACTCAAGCTCTTTAGACCTTTCCTACAAACCGTGCGATAACAAAGACTAAGGTTCAAGACCCCAAATTGATCTATTTGGACCATGGACATGAGACTCAAAGGAGAAACTTCAGCACTTGTATTCAAGTGTGTAGGAGTTCTTCATGTCATCCTAAGGCAGGCTGTGCATAAAAGTTGTAGAGTGCAAATTCTATATATAACATTCTCAATGGAGAAAAATTAAGGATCATTAAACCCCCAACTCTAGCAACTTACCCTTCTTCATTACCCTATGAGATCCCTTGCACTGTTCCGCCAACTATAATTCTGTATTTGGCACCATAAACATAGAAGTCTGTTTATGGCATGTAATCTAGGAAAAATTTGGCCTCTAACTAGTACATTTGTGTCAGGTTCTTGTTCCCATATTTGATGTCTTTCTGTTATTGATTGATGCACATTTTTGTTTTAAATATGATTGCTTTCAAATATAAATTCATTCTTCTATAAAAATTCTGTTCTTTTACATATTTAAAGGGCTCTATCTTCTTCATACTTGCAGGAGTTTTTGAAGGACAGAAACAAAGTTCAAACGTTGGTTCAGCTATCTGATCCATTAGTTCGAGCAATTGATATATTCTCGGGTGAACTCATGTCAATGAGGGTGGGTTGTCTATGAATTTGGGCAGTATATTTCAGATAGTTATAATAGGTTCCACTGGTCTCTTCCTTTTTTGTTTGGAGATTCTGAAATAAACTTGTCCATTAATCTTGGAGATTTGGCTTTATACAGGTCGATCTTGAATGCATGGATGGACGAAAAGCTGTTGGGCTATATAGTCACAAAAAATTGTCTATGTATGTTTCTGATAAATCAAACTGCCTTTCATTTGGGCATCTGTTTCTTCATTGTCCTATGCAGGGATGTATGGTTGGTTATGTATGGTTTATTACAATTTCAGTGAAAGAGCTGCCATTGCCTTCAAAGTTATACTTAACAATAGTGCTATAAAGAGAGTTTGGTTTAGTTAAAATCTGTTCGATTCTTGGACATGATTCTAAATCTATATGTTTCATCTGCACTACAATGTGATGTACCTTATTACCTATCATAGCTATCTAGAGATTATATCAGATCGAGAGATACATAGTCAGGATGATGGTTTCTTATTCCTGCATTTCTGAACAATATAATGAATCTCCTCTTCACCATACAATTCAGGGTGCAACACTGTCAAACAGTGATGTCTATGCATCTATGTTTCTATACTTGACAGATTCTTTTGATGCAGATGTGTGGGGGTTGCTATCTCTGCATTTGTAAGAGCCGTTTTGGAGGGAAACACTCAACCTGGTGTCTGGTTTCCAGAGGAGGTATCTAGTTTGTTTTTTTGTTGCAACAAATAAAGATATGGCAGAATTGGAAGCAAACATCCATTGAATCAAACCAGCAATTGTCCTTTTCTAAGGCTTACAGACAGTTAATGTCCTCCTGTTTGCTTAAATGCAGCCTGAAGGAATAGCGGTAGAAGCAAGGCAACAGCTCCTGGAACGGGCTGCTGAGGGAACAATCAATTTTGTTATGAACAGGTTTGATCCTTTCCTCACCAAGCAATGTAATGCTATTCTATCTTTCTGAAAGCATTTGCTTGAACAAAAGGCTGTTAACTAATTCTTCCCTAGAAGTTTGTGTGGAATGTCCAAGTTTATGGAAATGGAAGCCTTTAGAAACAAATCCCAATAGTTAAATACCCTATTCTTTACAAATTGATTTGAGCCTTTGCATTTTGGTTCCACTTACAAGGTTGTCATTTCAGATTTTAGAATGAAAATCTCGCAGTTAAGCTGCAGAAAAGTACGTACTGTTTGAAATGACATTTTTTGTAATAGAAGATATTGTACACATTTTTTCTTTCTATATACCCTTCCACTTTTGATTCAGATTTTAGTTTGAGAATCATTCATTTAAACTGCAGAAAAAGTATGTACTGTTTGAAATGACATTTGTTCTACTACCAGATATTGTAGACATTTTTTCTTTGTATATAACCTTCCGAATTTGTTTTCACTTTTCTGTGTGTGTGTGTGTGTGTGTGTGTGAATATAAGATGCATTTCCCCCTCCGAAAAAAATACAAGATATTGTGATGATAATGTTCTGAATGATGTTATATTGGCATCTAGATTAAATCACCATTCTGATTTCTTATACTTGTTTATCGATCCAGGCCTCCCTGGATGGTGGAAACTAATCCAAAAGAAATTGGGTTTGGAATTTATATGCAATGACCAACAACTGCTCTGCGGCATTTGATGGCAGGATTAAAATTTTTGAAAGCAGCTATTTTGGTGTTAATGGCGCAGTAGGGTAAATCCAAGATGTTTATCAATAACATGCATTGGAGTTATATTTCTGATTGCATGTATTGAAGAGGGATATGGTTCTGGCTTATGGGATGTAATGTTCATTTTTGCACTTGTTAAAGATGGTATATTTCAAATTTATTAAACAAGTCTGTATTGGTAGAAAGATGATTCCAGTATTTTTCATGAAAATGACTGTTTATGTGTTTTCCATGCCTGTTTTTCAATGAGAACAACTACTGTTGTAATGTATCAGGATTACTTAAACATAAAAATTAATCCACTGGAAATTTACAGCTAAGAAGGAAAACTTTTCTGTCCCATCTTTCCTCCTATTTATGTAGCATTCTTTAAGCTTGGCCCTCTTTCCAAATTTGCTAATAAAATGCTGTGAAACTTTTCTACCATTGCAATAGCCTATATCATTAAACCAGTGATCTACTTCTTCGAAATTGATATCTTTGAGATAAATCTCCTTTCTTAAAAAAGTTTTATAATTCAGCTTTCATTTTGTTTGTGGATATATTGATCACCATTAAATTGAAAGAGTTACTTTGTCAACATGAAATGCGCAAGGAGGAAATTGACAAATTCGATCTTTATTGCATTCAATGTTGTCATGTCCACATTTTTGGGTTCCCCTGTTCTGCAGTTGGAGATAACTTTTGAGGCTTGTCAGTGAAGAAAAAGGGAGTCAGGGGGTTTATTTGATGTCACCTAGCTAGGAGATGTTATGTTTCTAAAGTGACATTTAATTAAAAGATAATAAAGTAACTTTTAGATTAACAGTTGCTGAMCATTAGTAAAGTGACTTTAATCTTTAAGTGAAAATTAAAAAAAGGGGGAATAAGGGTCATGTTTGATTTAGTCAAAAGGGGAAAGTTCTAGAAGGGCATGGAGGAAGAATAAAAGGAGGGGCAGCGCTTCACTTTGGTATTATGTTTTGGATTGATCTCTTTGGAGTGTTCTTGGAGCCAAGGTTTTCATTAGGGTTTTGGAAAATCCCTTCTATTGTAGTTTAGTTTCAGTGGTGCAATATCCACCCTAGCTAGACAATTGAGAAGATCCATCCAGGATATTCACTTGAACTTCATCTTCTGGTTTGGCATCATCTTGGAGAAGGTTTGGAGGTTAGGAGTTATCCCTTCTGCAGTTTGGAGGAGGAAGATTCATCTATTAAGGAGGTTGTGACATCATTCTAGGTTTTGGCTTGAATATTGTGTGTTTTAGTTGATGTAATGCAGCTGCCATAGCAACCACTAGAGTCTTGTTGTGTTTTGGATTCCATTCATAATAAAATACCCATGCTGCCTTCTCCATATTATGTGTACTTGAACTGCATGCAATGTGTTCGACATAATGTCTATTGGTAGAATACATGCAAATTGTTTGTAAAAGGTTGTCAACCAGTTTAGGGCATAAAGAATACATGAAATGCAAATTGTTTGATGAAATCACACAACCAAAAGCAACATTAATTTGCACAAATATTATAATATTCCAGCCTAGCACATCCGGGGATATTACAGTGTTATCGGAGTTGGAGATCTTGCTAACCTAAGGGGAAACAACTAGTTAGTGGATCAGTTTTGTTGTGGTGCTAGGTTTACTTGGATGAATCGTTTTGTCTTCTGTGGATCGAGTTATTTGCAGTGTGGGCCGTTTTCTTTGTTGGGGACGAGATCCTATTGTGACTGAGTCAAATCTCTTGAGGAGAGGTCGTATTATCCCTTGAGCAGGGTGTGTTCCATTTGTTGGGGCGATTCCTTTACTTGTTGGGTTGATAATTCTTGTTGGAGGACGAGTTCATTAGTTCTGGGTAGAGTTCCATTGTACAACCTGATTTATTGTGTTGTAGGGTTGATTTCCTTTTTGTTGGGCCGATTTTTTTTATATGGAGGGCACTATTACTCAGAGGAGGCGAGATGTAGAGAGCATAGGTCGTTTTCTTCATGGAAAAGATTGAAATTTATCATTTTGAGCGAAGTTTTTGCTTGTTGGGATGAAATCCATCATCCAGGAGGTAGAGTTTCTTGTTGAGTCGAGTATTCCTTGTATGTTGTGTCGTGTTCATCCCACAGAGGACGAGTTTCATCATTTTGAGTCGAGTTCCTTGTTGTTGGGTCAAATCGCTTACTGTGGACATAGTTCAATGTGATGCAAACCAAATTCTTAGCCAAGGAGGTCGAGTTTGATGAGGAGAACATGTATCTTCCTAGGGAGGATGATTTGATACTGTAGGGGGGACCAAATTTCTCTTGTAGAGGCATAAATTCCCGTGGAGGAGGTCGACCCTTGTGGTAGCAGTGTGTGGATATTAAAGAGTTGTCTCACAGTCATTTCAGAACTATATTATAGTTAACAAATCGTGCTCCTGATTACAGGTGTATTTTTCAGCCAGACCCACATTAAATCCAACCAAATTTGTGAGTGCTTGTTTTGTAATAAGTTTAGAATCTACATAATAAAGAAGCAAAGTTTCTTGGTTGTATTTCTTGGTTGATATAATAGTTGATTCTCTTGTATTTTGCTGGACATTTTACATGCTATGAATTTTTATTTAATAAACGAACCCTATACATACAATTCACACACTTGAATAAATCAAGCTAGCAACCACAAATTCATGACAACTGTAATGTCCCCCACCTCTTGATAAGAGGTTATCAGAGACTTAGTAGTCTAGTTGTCCCCACTAGACTATAGTCTCATGAGTAATGGGGACTAAGCGGCCCCAAAGTATTCACCTAAGCACAATGTTATAATTTAAAAGTGACTTTGGGGAAAAAAGTAAAGTAAGTGGAGAAAAAGACCACATGAGGAAAATAAAAGAGTTAACCTTAGAAGGTGGTCAACTAACTCAACTGAGAAATAGAACAGGGGTATAAAAGAAAAAGGAGGGCGCCTCACTCATCACTGTGGATATTATTACTTTTGCATCTTGAGCTCTAGAGCCAAAGACATTTTGAGGGTTTTGGGATAACAAACTCTAGAGATCAGCTCGGTGGTGAAAGATCCCACCTATCTTGGTCCAAGCTTGGTCACAGAGGTGCAATATTCCTCCCCCACAATTCTACAACAACTACAGGTTACTCAGTCGGTGGAGAAAGAATGAATGTGCAGTTTTTGAGTTTTCTAGTAGGAGGGCGCACTAGTTGAAGGAGAGATATTCGATCTGGAGAGAGGAAGGGGATTTGGTGGCCAAAACCCATTGGGATCTGATTGTTGGGCCTTGGGAACCTTGCCTATGCCATTTTTTAGGGGCTTTCTTAAATATATGATTTATTTGGAACTTGGCACGATTTCTAGAGGAGGGCGCACTGCATTAGAGAGATTCCTTCATTTGTGGTGTCATAACACCTCCATTCAGCTTGAGACTTTTCCCAGGAGTTTGTAATCCCCTGATATACTATTCTACCAATTTTGGAGGGTTTTGGAGGCCTAGAGGAGGGAGGCCAAAATCTTGGTGAGCTACAACCACATAGAAGTGCGCAACTCAACCTGGGAGAGGGGTTCTAGCTATTGGAGGGAAAGACATTAATCTTGTATCTTCCTACAGGTGATTGGTTGGCCTTTGGAGGCTTGCATCTTCTCTTCTTTACCCTATTTGAGGGTTATCATTAGTTTGGTTGCGATATCTCAGTTATTTTGTTCCAGATCTGCAGATCTATTGTATCAGGATCTTCTACTATCTAAATAAAGGTCAGATCTGAAGTTGTTGCTTTGATATTGTGTTGAATCTCTTATATCTTGTCATTGGATGTGTTATTTGCTGTATTCTTGTTCCTTGCACACTATAAACTCCACATAAGCTCCATAACACAAGCCTTGAAGGCAGATCTGCAAAACAACAAACAAAAACTGAAAAAACTCAGCATAAAACCTAAGTTTCCAAGCATAGAACAACTTGGGAACATTACAACAACTATGACAAGAGGGTTTTATAGTGTGAACAAGGGGTGTTGTCCAAGTGTTTGACGAAAGTCACCACCTGGGAACACACTTAAATTGCTACAACATAAGGGAAATTTGGACAACAGTAGGTGGGGATACTTACACAAGCACTATTGACAAAGGGATTGAATGCAAATTGTTAGCAAAATGTCTAAACTATTAAACTAAGGAAACTGTGGGAAGAAAATTAGATTGTGTACATATAGGGGTAAGAAAAGATGAAGACAAATAGGGAGCTCATGGCTGAACTTTCACATCAAATTCAACAAACCAAGAGGAAGTATCTAACATTGGGTGAGGAGATATGTGCATCTATGTCCTTTCAAGGCTATTGCACCATCAAGTATGAAAGTTGGCCCAAGGATTTGGATGAGGATCTCTTTAAAGACACATGGCATAAATTGAAGAGAAATGAGCATGAAGGACAACTGGAGGAGAATGCATCCAACCATGTTGAGGATGTGTGCATAGAGGAAGACCAAACAACAGTCAGTGATACACCAGTTGAGGCCGATGACACCAGTGTGATGGATGGGTATGATACTGATGATGAGGGTGTACTAGCACCTAACTATGATGTGGATTCAATACCTTATCCTATTTATGACATGTATGATGATGCATGCATGAATGTATCAAAATATGATAATGAAGGGGCTAAATTGGTGAATGAGAAAAAATCATAAAACTTGTATAAGGATGATAGTCCACATGAATCCCATCATTGCACGATATCATATAGTGAGTCAGTTGGACCCTTATGTGACAACCCACACCATGTTGATGAAATAACATTGTGTGATTTGGAGAACCGACTATTGGTCACATAAGACCAAATTATGTAGGTGTTGACGAGGGTATATGGTGCTCATAAGTTTATTGAAGACCTTATGTGGAAAACCTAGTTGGAGGAGAGACAAAAAAGAGTTATAGGTGGAGTCACTAGTACTCAATTACACATTATCAAAGAAGCACTAGAGTAGATGAAATCAAATTACTTGCAGCTATTCATGGATAGGGACCTTGCTCTCAAGTTCATTGAAGACAAGGAAAGGGAGGTTGAGGAGCTTTGTTAGCAACTGATTTTGGCATGCTCTTCATCACTTGCACCAGAGACTCCATCATCTTTGGAAACCGTGACACATGAGGGTGTGAATGACACCTATGATTTGAGGGAGGAGCCTTTTGTGATGATCCCACATGAGGAGCATTTCGCGTTATAGGTGCTGGAAGAGCGGTATGACACAAAGGGTTTTGACTATGCTCTTGTTTTGCATTGTGGGGATCACGAGCCGCTTATGTTGGAGAACCCACTAAAGGCCCAAGGCTTAACTACATAGGAGATAGTTGAACACATTCCTTGTGGACTAGGTCGCAGGAAGTGCATGCATCCATGGATTGGGTGGACATGTATATGACATACATGGGCATGCTCTGGGATACAGGTTCATGTGACGTCAGTAGAGTGATGGATACAATAGTGTTGATGATTGCAACGTCGTGTGACATTCTCCAGGATACGTTCTCCTCTGGACTGAGTTGAGTCGACCTGTGAGAGAGCCCATGTGATGGGTGTATAATTCTCCTCTAGGCTGAGTTGAGTCGATGTGTGGTCTCCTTCCTTGTACTTCTGTGGACTCAGTTGAGTCAGGCTTGAGATGGTACTCCAGATGATTCTCTTGTGGACTTAGTTGAGATAGAGAACTGTTGAGTATGATGTCCCTGTGGCTGAGCACATGTGGATGTGTCCCTAGTGGCTGAGCACTAGTGGACGTGTGGATCCCTTGCTATATTATCTAAGTGTAATATTTACTTGTAACTCTAATTGTGATGTAAAGGGTACAAGTTGGCCCCACCATATGTGAAAGATAATTAATGTTTATGTAATGATTAATTATATTATTGAGTTATTGAGGTCAGCCCTATTGTGCCAAGAGACACACCTATTGTTGTGTCTAGTTTTATATAAATATAGGTGATTCCCCATTGAGGAAACACACACTCTCACTTGTCATTTGGAAAATTCAGACCTACTTGTACGATTGAAGTGCACACCTCTCTTGGGCGCTCGGTTCTAGGTTTTGGTAAGCACCCTCGTGTGCATCTAGGGTTTATGGTTGGGGGATCTTCTCTTGAGAATATAACAAAGGATTGTTGGGTTTTTTCCCTTGTTTGAAAAGGGTTTTCCTAGGATACTTCTTGTGTTATTGTGCATGGTTATTATTCTTGTGATCTTGGTTATTGCAACACTTGTGTATGGTGTAGCTGCATTTGTTTATGGTTCAAGTACATGCTAAATGAAATAAACTTCATGCTTGAGCCTAGCACATAGTGAAAATTCAACATGGTACCAGAGCAGAGTTCTTGAAGAGCCATTGCACAAGTTTCAAGCCACTCTTCCCCTTTTCTACAAACCGTACGACCCTCTAAGGTTTCTGAAGAAAAAGTACGACCCTCTCTTTTTTGGTTGTTTCAACACCCTACACTGAAACGTTGGGGCTAATTTTGGCATAGGAGTGTACGACCTCCTTCAACGCATCTCCAGAGACTCTCAGATTGCATTTTCGAACATTTTGGATTTTTGGCCCTAGGGTTTCTAGGGTTACACAATTTTTTGCAGAAATTTCGGTTCTAGGGTTTCTACAGTGCACCAGTGTTCCTGTGACCTTCTAAAGGATTATTGTTGGCAGTCATAAGTCCAACGAAACCTAAAAGCTGCTAGCCTAGCCTAGCCGTTAGGTTTCCTAGCCTAGTTGCTAAGAGTTTGTGGAAGAATCTACAAACCATGAGGAACAAAACCTTGGTGGAAGATAGGATTGATGGATCAAGCAACTTCAGTTCCTGGAAGTCAAGACTGCATATCACCCTGGAAGAGGATGACCTATTGAGTGTAATACAAAAGACTCTACCAGAATCAACTACCGATGAAGAGAAGGAAGAATGGAAGGAAGATGATGTCAAGGCAAGGAAGATAATCATCTATTCAGTAAGAGATCATCTCCTACCTCATATTTCCAAATTCAAGACAACTTATGAGATGTATGAAGCATTGAAGAATATGTTTGAGAGTAACAACACCCTCAAAGCTCTTACATTGAAGAGCCAACTTCAAAATATCAAAATGACAAAAACTGACACCGATACTACCTTCTTCATGAATATTTTAGATATCAAAGATTATCTAGGTGCCATTGGAGAAACTATATCAGACATAGAAATTGTCTTGACCACGCTCAATGATCTTCCAAGAAATTGGGAACCATTTTTTCAAAGTATTAGTGGTAGAGCATAACTACCTACTTTTTATCGTCTATAGACAGACTGTACTCAGGAGGAAATCAAACG
The DNA here is from genome assembly GCA_032191745.1 of Picea mariana. Taxonomy (NCBI): domain Eukaryota; kingdom Viridiplantae; phylum Streptophyta; class Pinopsida; order Pinales; family Pinaceae; genus Picea; species Picea mariana. The sequence continues at coordinate 57,241 of JASDQU010205367.1, forward strand.
TATAGCTAGAGGAGTGGAAGACTCTCCTCATGATGAAAATCATGCTCTTGCATTTCATACAAAGAAAGGAGGAAGAAATAAAAGAAGCTTCAGTAAATCATTCAAAGGTAAGAAGACTTCATCAGCTTCAGGTCATGAACATATAAAAGACAAATCAAAGATCCAGTGTTTCAGATGTGACAAGTATGGACATATTGTGAGATATTGTCCTACTAGAAAGAAAGGAAGACAACTTGCATCCACTACTGACGTTGATCCAAAACCATCTCAGAGAGATGAAGACATGAAATATGAGGCTTTCTTCTTCTGAGCTTTCTCAAGAGGAACAAAAACAAGATTGAGCAGGACTGTAGACTAAGGTAAGTTTTGTAGTACATTCCCTATTTGATTTCATCATTACCTTGTAGTTCCTTGCATTTTGATAATGAAGGGTATTATCCTTGGTATGGGAGCCCTCATGACTTGGACCATTATCCCTGGTACGGGAGTCCAAAATTTCTTGGTTGGTTATTATCCTAGTACATAAGGCCATTTTGGTTGTTATCCCTACGAGAGGTCATCTTGGTTATTATCCTAGTACGAGAGGCCAACAAAGTACTGTATAGGCAGTAAAGGACTTGAGAAGACATGGGATGTCTCCAGGATAGAAACACAGGAAAGTGATGATGTCACAATTCCTCCATGATATATGTTTATCCTTCCGACTTCAGAGGGAGTCAAACCATTTGAGAAGAAGGAAGAGACAATACATTTGTGGGGTACAATGAATCTTCGAAGGCATATCAGATCTACATCCCTGGTCAGAGACAGATTGAGGTGAGAAGAGATGTCATCTTTGAGGAAGAGATAGCCTTTCGAAGATCTAGATAATCTCAGATGGAGATTGACAGTGAGACAATATCGTCTCCCCCTTCAACAGTTCAAAGGGAGACAATCATTGATCCAGTTGATCTAGTAGCTCCAGTTGATGTTCCCAGAGACATTGCAGTAGGCCATAAAGGCCTGCCTAGGTTCGACAAACTCTGCAGGAGGCAGAGGGACATGCAACTCCTCGAGGCACATTCTGAGAGAGCAAGAAACCATAAAGATTTTCGAGCTATGTTTCAGCCATGAGCCACATCATTGATACTGAGCCTTCTTGTCATGGAGAAGCAATAATATAGTAGGTATGGAAAGATGCCATGACAGAAGAGTATCAATCCATCATGAAGAATGATGTGTGGGATATTGTTCCGAGACTAGAAGGTAAGTCTGTAGTGACTTCCAAGTGGATCTATAAGATCAAGCATGCATCAGATGGAAGTGTCGAGAAGTACAACACGAGATTTGTAGCCAGAGGATTCTCTCATGTGGAGGGAATTGATTATGAGGAGTCATTTGCTTCTGTAGCCAAATATACTTCCATCCATATGATCATTGCACTAGCTGCATCCATGGGTTGGAGACTACACCAGATGGATGTAAAGACAACCTTTTTCAATGGTGAGATTGAGAAAGAAGTTTACATTGAGCAACCACAAGGATTTGTGATATATGAGTAGAAATATCATGTATGCAGGTTGAAGAAATCCTTGTATGGATCAAAACAACACCTCGTGTTTGGTACGAGAATATGGATGGATTCCTGATGAGTTTGGGCTTCAGCAAGAGTGTTGTTGATCCAAACCTATATTATCATATTGTTGGAGACAAGTGCATGATTTTGGTCTTGTATGTTGATGATTTATTCCTCACTGGTTCAGAAAGTCTTATTGTTGAATGCAGGCGTGCATTAACTTCTGAATTCGAGATGAAGGATCTGGGTATGATACACTACTTCTTGGGACTAGAAGTATGGCAAAGGACAAATGAGATTTTCTTGAGTCAAGGAAAATATACAGTGGAGATATTGAAGAAATTCGGTATGACAGACTGCAAATCCATGCCTACACCGATGGTGTTGGATTTAAAGAAAATGAACGAGGGTTCTACTGATTCAGGAGAGATTGATCCACATCTTTACCGACAACTTGGATCATTGATGTATCTGGTTAACACCAGACTTGATATATTCTATGCAGAGAATGTACTCGGTCAGTTTATGAGTTAGCCGAGACAAACTCACTGGATAGCAGCGAAGCATGTATTGAGATATCTACTAGGCATAGTTGGATATGGCGTGAGATATGCCTCCGGTGTAGACATGAGATTGCAGGGATATGCCGATGCAGATTGGGTAGGGAGCATAGTGGACCAGAAGAGCACATATGATTGTTGTTTTACCTTGGGGTCTGCCATGGTTTCCTGGTGCAATAGGAAACTGTAACATCCCTGGCCATCAACCCCACAGTGGGGCAATGCGACTATGCAAAAACATTCTCATACATATATAATATGCTTATAAAGAATATGCATTAAATCAAATTAACACATTTATGAAATTTAACCAACAATACAGAGTAATCACAATATTATTTCTAACATATAGACTTAAACAGAATTAACAACAATTCAAACTTGCAACGGAATACATGATACATTTCAAGACACAAACATGCATCACATATAAATTAAGTACATAATTAATACTTATCTTTTAAACTGGTGTAAAACCACCAACTACGTGCAAACCTTCTATGAACCTCCCAGCCTTAGACCGCATTGCTCATCACTCTCAGCAGTAGGTCACTCTCGAGCTGTGACTAAGCTCCATCGGGTAAGGGAATCCTAGGCAAGGCAAGGTCAACAGAAAGACACATAGTTTATGAGGAAATATTCTCTCCCAGGATCCACTTATGCCCACTAGTCACAGACTCTCATTCCCCACATGCCTGTCCCACCCCAAGAGTATACATCTTCACTGTCACCAAGACAGTCCTTTGGTTGCTAAACTTCCCTTTCCTTGGGCTTCAACAACAGGCCGGACTAGAATTCTCCGAGCTCTGTGGCAGCTACAGGAGCCTTTCTAGGAGTTATCACTTCCTTCGCGCACTTTCTCACCTGGAGAGAGTCGCTCACAGGTTGACAACCTGCTTCGTCAACCACAACCACCTCTCTCAC
>JASDQU010205368.1:11216-24238 GCA_032191745.1 Picea mariana
TGTGATAGCTCGTTGGAAAGGTATTTTCAATAACTATGCATTGTGTCATCAAATTTTGACTCTGTCTACAGTTTAACTATGGAAATCCCAAAATTTGTCATTTAGGGGCCTCAAAACATCCCTAGAAATACAAAAAGATGTACTGAGATGAAAACTACCAAATTAGGTCAGTTGGACTAGATGGGCGGACACCAATATCCACCTGGATGTTGTGTAGGGATTCAAGACAACCTCAGAAGTGCAGAACCCATAACTACAGATAAATGTCCCCATTACAGAGAAATGTGTTGAACTAAAAACTATCAAGATGAGCCAATTGGAATTTGGAATAGGTCGGTGCCCACCAATATCCACCTGGATCAATAAATGGATCATCGTCCAGATTTGGTATGATAAACGAGACTTAGGAAAGGCTATCAAATGTCACCCTTTTTTTATTGATCACAAAAGGATAAGGCATTATGAAAGAATCAATATAAGAAATTATTTCTTTGTCTCACTTACTATTTGTGGATGATGTGTTTCTGTTTAGTATAGAAACAACAAAGGAAGCAAAAACGTTCAAGGAAATCCTTGATTTTTATATCAAAGCTATAGATGTGGGGGTAATGAAAATAAGTTTTGGACCTCGACCAAGTTTTGAGGAAACATTGGTCATGTTTGACCACCTTTTTGGACTTCGACAGGTTGGTCCAAGATGGACCACCTAGGCAGCGCTGAAATCGCAGAATATCACTTGATTTGTGGAACCATATAGGATTTCATTAGGGTTTTTGTATTAGGGTCTATGGGATTTTGTCCCATGGTTTTACCCATGATTAGGCCCTTTTGTAAGAGATTGTAAAATTATAAATAAGAAAGAATGTAATATAGTAAGGGGGGTGTAATTGGATAAGTGTAAGAGGCAAGTAGTTCTTAGTTGCTTTGTTAAACAGGATGTGTATGTAAGGATCTTTGCTTGATAGAGGAGTTGGCTCTTTGACTTGACCTGATTTTGGAAGGCGAATCTCGTGCTTAGTGCACATATCAACTGTCCGATGTGAAGCTTGGCTCTATGGCTTAATGCACAGGAGAAGATGAATGTAAGAGATTAGAGACTAATAAAGAAGAAGAATTTGTTGGTGGACGTAGCCCCACACTGTGGTGAACCACGTATATCATTTGTTGATGGTTTTCTTTGTGCTATGATGTTTATGATGTGGATATGCTTAGTGCATTGAATTTTATGTATGATAGATATATCTATGAATGCTTAGTGATTTATTTATGTTGAACGTGTTAGATCTAACATATGAAGCTAAGAGAGATGTGTATTTTGTCATTATTATTGTGCTAATATACCCTTAGGGTTTGTTCTGTGATGTGAGTGAAGATGATAACTAATGCATGTTGTTCTTAAGTACTCTGCAAAGTGTGGTAATCATAGATCTGTGTCCCGGCTTGGTTAAAGACACCTAAGTCCTCTAACCCCCCCTGCTTCTACCTCGGATGAGACTTCACCTACTTCGTAGGTGTTGTCGAAAGGGCCCGTAGTTAGTGTTTTGTTGGTTCATTGTTGAAGTGTTGAACCCTGGGTCTGCCCCTATGCCAACAAATGGTTCTTTTGCCAGAACCTCAAACTGTGATTGTTGGGAACTAAAAGAAAAGAGAACCTTTGTGCGTAGATATTTTGTTGTAGTACTTGACTTGTGAAGCTCTGTGTTAAGAAAGAAACTCAAGCTGAAGAAAAGAGGAAATATATTGAAAGAGGTAAAGATTTGTGATTTGATAAGAGTAATATAAGTGAAAATTTTTATTTCGATAGCATGAATCTAGGTATGTTTGATAGATTTAGTCCTAGTCTGAAGGCTAGGGCGCAGTTGCAAGAAAGAGTTGATCTGGATAAATTTGATAAAATTAAAGAAAGATATGTTATTCCTATGCATAGAGAGAATTTTTGGACTAACAAGTGCATGCAAAAATGATGATTGCAGGTTCAGCACTGTGATCCCAGTGCATAGTACAGAAAAGGTTGGGGAACTTATAGAAGAAAAAGAGGATTGACATTATGTTATAACTGTAGAAGAACAGGACATCTTACTAAGGAAATCCCTCATAGAGGTCATATCTATATTTGTTGTAAAATTGTTGGTCATAAAGTTGAAGATTGCCCAAGGATGATTTCTAAAGTTGAAAAAATGAGCATGAATCAATAGAATAAGAGCATGTTAGAGAATGAGAAGGAGAAAGGATTAGAGTAAGTTCATACTATATTAGTACAATTAAAAAAAGCAATGAATGATCACAAATATGTAGGTTTACCAGAGATCATGAAAGGAAAACAACACATATATACAAGAATAGGAGACTTTGACATAAACTGTGTCTTGGATGAGGAAACACAAGTGAATATTATGACAGAAATCACTTGAGAAATTTTGGGAAAGCCTACTATAGTATCTTCATTCGTAATAATAGGTTTATTCAAAGGAAAGATGATAACCTTATGTGGAATAATTACTAATTTACATGTTATTATTCATGGAACATTGATTGAAGAGGAATTTGAAGTCGTTAAGTTTGTTGAGAATAGCACCCCTTTCCCTCTTTTGTTAGGAAAGACTTGGATTGAGAAGGATCAAATATGAAGAAAATCATAGGAAGAAGCTACAGAAAAGAAAAGAAAAGGCAAGAACTAAGGGATTTTATATCTAGAAAAATAGATCAACTCATAGAAGAATGAGAAGTTAAGTCGAAGCAATAGAACACAAGAGAATTAGTTGTCGAAGTTGAAAGAGAACAAGAAGGTTTGAAGAACCTATCCATGCAAGAATAAAGTAAATCCACCCAGGAAGTATAAGAGAGGGGATATTAAACCCTTTGAGAGCACATCAACAGTGCAGAGTCACTACTTTAGGAGAAGATGAGAATAAGAATGGAAAGAGGATTCCATAAATAGTTAGAGAGACTCAAATCACAGGAAAGAAGGTAAGGAAGCTCAGTAAGAGGTAGGCTTGCAGGATCTAAACTTCGAAGTAAGAGGAAAGTAGCAAGGAATTTAGAGAATACTTCATAGGAGGTAGGCTTGTAAGCTCTAAACTTCGTCGAAACAGCAGAACCACGTAGAATAGGACTTCACCCTGGTGAAGCTATATGACCGTTGGAGGCACCCTGATTGTTAGAATGATGCTCCAAAATGAATATAAGATGCATTTATGGGTGAATGGATCACATTTGGGATGTTGGGACCATCCCATAATGGACAAATTTGCATTGATGGAAGCATTCCTACCCCTTGGAAGAATCTTTTACGACGCTCGTTTATTTAACCCATCAGACGCTGCGTCGGGACCACTTTTTTCCATCCATGATTAACTGATCTATCAAATATTTGATTGTGTGTTGAGCTATCAGAAATGAGAAAGTGATGCCCGCTTGTCTACCCCACTATCAGTTCACCCACCCTGGCCATTCTAATTAAAATTTTGAATGTCAGGCGAACCTAGCGAGTTGGAGAAATCTGTTCATGAAGTCCTAAGGAATATAATGGCTGAAAAATCATTTTATAAAGGAGTAAATACATCATCGAATAGGGGACTATAGGATTCCCCTTCAACTCGACGTTTGGGTTGTGATAACCCTGTGACTGAGAAGCGAAGTAAGCATCGCGACAATATAGATAGTGTGAATCAGATCCCGTCGATCTTACCAGATTATATCCCACCTTTGGCTGGCATGGTTAACCGTGACAAAATCCCACGGGACTACGAGTACATTTTGATCACCACGTACATCCCAAAGGGGATACACGTAGTTGGAACCCAATTAGGAAAGATCCCATCTATGAAGAACAATGAATTTAACCATGGAGATAGAAAGAACTACACCATGCTCGTACCTCATAGATACTTGTAAAATACCACAGGGAAGAAGACTCACATAGTCTGATAGCCATGGATTAAGGAGCCAGTGCAGTCAACGATACTGAATGTCATGAAGATTCCCAATTTTTGCCGAAACCAGGAGGTTATTCCTTGCGTTAAAATCCTCTTGTCGTGCTATCATGGTGGATACATGTGGCTCAACAAGAGGATTATTGCTGATCAAGCATTGATCCACTTTACCATAGGATTGAGCATGCAAGGACCCGACCCTCATAATTTCTACCTAGGGAAGGCCTCAGACCGCTCCCTGGCATAGCGCATAAAGGAGGCATATGAAGAAGTAGAAAAGGGAAAGCGAGGATACAAGGTAGCCTCTATCTTGGATGGTGCAGTGCACCTCTCTTGCCAACTTATAGTTGGCAATATCATCAGAAAGAACCACCCCACACAGGCCACTGGGTTCATGGTGGACCTCGTACGGAAATGTGTGGAGGGGATGAAGATGAATTGGGAAAGTTACCTCGTCAAAAATCTTGAGAAAGAATGTCGTGAAGCGCAAGATCAGGGATATGAGTTCCACTTTAGCTGGATACTCATGCTGATTGCATTTGTCACTTGGAAAATGCCTGAAGGAGAAACGTTTCCATAAATTGAACCATCAGATCCATTGGCAACTATATTTTCTACATTATAGCATATGAATGAAATGTCAAAGCAATGGAAGTCGAACACAGAGTTCCATGCCTACTATCAGCAACTGAAGGTTGCCATAGAGTCATTTCCATGCATGACACCATGCACCTTGCACTAGCACAGACCATTAGATAAGTTTTGTGCAAACCCGCACTTCATTTATATCACTACGTGCAAAGATGAGAGCAAGGAGGAGCTGCAATCTTATTACAACATGATAGATGAAGACATGGAATAGATCACGAAGGAATGGTCAGAAGAATTTTAGACACCTATCTTTGATGTCTAACTCTTCGATGTTGACATTATAGGAAGCCCCATTGGTCACCCAGTTCGAGCATGTCGGATAGACCAACATGAAGAAGAAGAAGAAAAAGGAGGAAGTCTAAGATAAAGAAATTGATGAGGAGGAAAGTTCCTTGGAAGGAAATGGATTTGGCTCACCAGGAGGAGGAGATGAAGTAAACAGAGAAGGAGGAGGGGATGAAGGATAAAAACAAGGAGAAGGTGAAGATACACCGTTGAAGGATCCCCCTACTGAGACAGAAACACCGAATAAGAGGAAGGCTTCTCCAAAGAAACCTTCAACAAGAAAGAAGACCCACACCAGTAAGCCCCAGTTAGAGGCCACGCTCACGGAGGATGACATCGGTATAGTTCGCAGAGCCATGCAAGATTATTCATAGGACCTATTACAAATATATGGAGCGAAGTAGGAGGAGATGTATGAAAGGGTCGAGAAGGAACTAAAGGAAATGCAGCAAGCTATTCATTTAGTACGTGCAGTACCTACTGCACCCTCTTCGTCACAGGTTTCACAGTTTGGGGATGAACCAGCCCAAATTCGAAGACTTACATATGAAACAGAGGCTTGAATTTAGTGAGTCCAAGAAGAAAAGGAGAAGGCTATAGAAGCACTGAAGAAAGAGAAAGAAGAAGTCTTAGAGCAACTACGAGTTGCACGGTACTATGTGACCACCTATAAAAATGAGAAAGATGAGTTATGGGCGATGCTTGAGGAGGAAAAAGCAATGATACAGAGAGAAAAGGACCATCTTCTTACAGAGCAGACTGTGGTCAAAGAAGTGGTGAGCAAGGAACTTCACTCTATTTTAGACTTGGCACAGGAGGAACAAGAATCGGTTGAAATTAAAGTGGTGAAGCTCATTGACGCCATCCAGCAGCTCCAAGCACGGATAACGGAGAAGGAAATACAAGAAATATCGAGCACCCCACAAGAGGTGCATGACCATATGGAGGTAGCCTCCAAGAGCGCAATAGGGAGGATCAGATCCCTCGCCTCAGAATGAAAACAGCTTAGCGACAAAAGTGTGCAGACTTATAAACACCTCGCAAAAGACGCAGAGCCGAGGAAACTAGAAACACATCTACAGGAGCCGCAACAATAGGCACTGTCAGTACAAGTGCAAATGAAGTTACTTATTGCAGTTGAGAGAATGAAGAGATCACAGGAACAACACGTTGTCCAACAGCAGATTACTTCCATCCCGGGCAGAGTAATGGAAGTCACACAGAGGCTACAACTGGTGCAGGATGAAGCCTGTGCGGTGTTTGAATAGATCAAAGGACAAGGTTCACAACTAGACTAAGTGGTTGCAATAGTGGAAAAACACCTGGAAAGGCATGTTATAGAGAAAATGATCCAGGATTTTTCCAAACAGGAAGCTCAGACGAAGCAATAAGTTGAGGCAATTCGAGCTAAGATTGAGGCCTTCAAAGCAGTGTTGCCCAGATCTGAATGACTCGGGACGAGTCACGGGTGAGTGTTGGGGGCCTGTTATCCCTTGACCAATTTTTGAGGAAACATTGGTCAAGTTTGACCACCTTTTTGGACTTTGACAAGATGGTCGAAGATAGAGTTCCCAAGCAGAGCTGAGATCACGGGATCTCACTTGATGTGTGGACCCAGCCAAGGGTTAATTAGGGGTTTTGTATTAGGGTTTATGGGATGTCAGCCTATGGTTTTACCCCTGATTAGACCTTTTTGTAATCGATTGTCAAAGTATAAATAAGAAATAATGTAATATAGTAAGGGGGATGTAATTGGCTAAGTGCAAGAGGCAAGTAGCTCTGAGTTTCTTTGTGCAAAATGTGTATGTAAGGCTCTGTTCTTGATAGAGGAGTTGGATTTGTGCCTTGACCTAATTTTGGGAAGGTGGATTTGGTGCTTAGTGTGCAGATCACCTATCTAATGTGAAGCTTGGATATATGTCTTAGTGCACAAGAGAATATTAATGTAAGATATTGAAGACTAATAAAGAAGAAGAAGTTGTTGGTGTACGTATCCCCACACTGGGGTGAACCACATATATCATGTATTGATGGTTTACTTTGAGCTATGATGTTTATGTTGTGTATATACATAGTGCATTGATTGTTATGTATGATAGATAGATCTATGAATGATTAGTGTTTTATTTATGTTAAATGTGTTAGATCTAACTTATGATTCTAAGTGTGATGTGTATTTTGTCATTATTACTACAACGATCTACCCTTAGGGTTTGCTGTGCGATGTGAATGAAGTTGATAACTAATGCATGTTGTTCTTAAGTACTTTGTGAAGTGTGGTAATCACATATATGTGTCCTAGCTTGGTTATAGACACCTGATTCTTGTAATTCCCCCCCTACTTCTACCTCGGCTGAGACTTCGCCTACTCCGTAGGTGTTGCCGAAAGGGCCGATCGTTAGGGTTTTGTTGGTGCGTTGTTGAAGCGTTGAACCCTGGCTCTTCCCCTGTGCCAACAATAAGTCCTAATTTATTTTTAATGGGTTAGAGGAAGAATTAGAAAGCCAATTGAGCCAAATATTTACTTTTACTCCTTTTGACAATGGGTTAAGATACTTGGGGTTTCATCTTAAACCAAATTATTATATATTTAAAGTTTGGTATTGGCTCTATAAAAATACGGAAGGAAGGGTAACTAATGGGTCATATATGTAGGTTTACCCTAATAAAATTAATGTGGAAGGAATCCATATTTGTTGGTTATTCTTAGGTCACATTCTAGAGGGAATATTGAAAACAAAATAGGAAAAAGTATTTTAGTTCCCTATGGACTAGAAAAAGAGAGAAACCATACCTATGGTTAAATGGAAAATACTTGAAAAAACTAAAGTAGCAAGAAGTTCAGGATTAAAACTAATCACATTTTCAAACGTGCACTAGCTACCAAGAGCCTTTGGAGAATGATGCAAATGGACTGTGGGGAAAAGTGATGTCTAAGAAGTATATAGATCCCTACCAAGAGCCTTTGGATAATGATGTAAAATGAAGGATTGTGGGGGGAAATAATTTTTGAGAAGCACATAGCTCCTGAATTAATGGAGGATTGAATAAGGCAATAAGGAAAGGCAGTTTGAGGGGCTTTAGTGATTTGGAAGGATTTAGTGAAGTCCTTTCCTCTTTTAGGAAGATATTTGGTTTGGAAGGTAGGGAGAGGGAATAGGGTAATATTAGGGAAGATCCATGGATGATATATTCAAAAATTATAGGACTTTTGTATCCCTTAATGAACACTATTTKTCATGCGAATTTACAACTTATCWAAAGTTGTAATCCTAGGTATTAATTTTATATGGAAACAAGGAAGGAACTTCTAATTCAATTAGATCTTCAAAGGGGGGAAGTTAAAGAATGGAAATGGTTTATCTCACGTCTTAATCACAATGCTATTAGAATAAAGGAAGAGAACGATGAAATCATCTGGTGAAATAAAAAATCCAATGGAACATACACAACAAAATTGTTTATCATGGTCAAAATGGAGGAGAATTAAATGGGAGAGAAGTTGTGGTGGTGGAAATTTGTTGGGAATTGAATTGACCCTTAAAAACCAAACTATTCTTCTAGTTGACATTATTCAATAAATTTCTCACATGAGACCATTGTTAAAAGAGAACATGGCAAGGCCTAGGGGTGTGATGGGGACCAAAGGAGCCACTAGAGTTAATAATAGTGTAGGTATGGTTTTCATTTAATATAAGGTGGATTGAGTGCATGTTGGCATCCCAACTAGCATCTTGTGTCTCTTTGACTTTTGAAATAAAAAATTGTTTCTTATGCTCACTGCGTAATATGATTATACACATCAGATGGCTTGTGTTTATTGTGTACAAAGGTATGAGTATTATTGTTAATCAATATTGTTTGGATTTAATTTTTGTAATTATGTGCTATCATTTATTGATTAAGTTCTCTATCTTAAATTTCATGACTGTAAAGCATGAAATTGAAGCCCCTTTTTYGTACAGATCRTTGGMTAAATTATTGTGGTAATCTCMCTTTGCATTGAGTTAAAGGTGATTGTTTRTTTCCTTTAATTGAAAGTCTAAATTAAAAGGCCATGGACTATGTTTTTATTAGAAACCATATGAATTATGTTCAAAACAAAACAACCAAAAAAAAAAACTAAAAATGACTCATGACCTAAAGAAAAACAACTAAACCCGATATGAAATATGTGAGACCGATTCAATTAAATCAAGCCTAAAACTACAACCTATATAAACACCCATGGTTAAACATGTTTCTATTAAAATATCCCCTCTCCTAATGGCCTAAATACGACTCCCAATACCATCCACTATCATATCACATTACATCATTAAGTAATGCTCACTTAATGGACTGACCGATCAGCTGTCATATGAATTATTACCCTACAAATGTATTGATGTCCTTGATTTTGAGTTAGTTATTAGTAGAAAGTAGTGAGGGTTCCATCATTTTAGTGGCTTTGAACCATTTTGTCCTCTGGTTTCTTGGAGATAATCAAAACTCGGAGTGGGGAATAATGGTAACACCTCCCCATTTCCCTAAACGTCGATTTATCATGAGGTATGTGAAATTGGTCTCTTCAACTATTTATGGGTTTGGCTTGTTGCAAGCACATGGCTCTCATGTTGATGAACATTGTTTTTTGCCTTCTGGTTCACTTCCTATGAATTCATGGACTCTGTAGTTCAGACAGAGATGAGTGGCTCACAAAATTTGTTGTCTCATGACGATCCTATGGATATCCTAGTTCAGATTGGTTGGGTGAAATGTATACAATCATTCGATGGCTTTAACCTAGAGGTTGCCAAGAATTTTTCCAAGACATTTGATGGAACTAGAGCCAAAATAGGAGATATTAGGTTACAAGTTACTGAATAATTCATAGCTCAGGCGACCGGTTTGTCTCAAGAGGGTGTCTGATGGTTTAAGAACATGAAAGTAATTGGCATTCTGTGGAAGTCTCTGTTGGTCTATAGGAAATTGCACAACTAGGTAAAAGGTATGTCAATAGAACTATTTAAAACATGTTGGTGTAGTTTATTATTGATCATAAAGAAATTTATCACTGATGAAGGACGCTACAGATTAGTGTTCCTATTTCACATACATTTGTTAATGGTTTTTCAAGGATTTAGTTTGAACTTGCCCTTTTACTTGCTTATAAGCCTGCGAAAAATGTGAAAGTTTTACTAAAGGTTGAACCCCAATCCTGAGTCTAGTTCATTTCACCATGGTTTAATTTGCATATTGGTCAATTTCCATTTGGCTAGCATAGAGGACACCTGGCAAGGTTTTGTAGTAAGGAATGGATTCTTGCTACAACAAATTGATCCCACTATCCACTTAACACAGGCTGTTGAAGAACTTGTCTCTCCAAAAACTTTGTCTCATTCGCTCTGTGATTTTAGAATCGAAGTTCAAATACAAAATGACTCTGTCATTTCTCCCAGTGATCAAACCAAGGTTGTTTCTATGACCAAAATGGAATCCAAAAAACAAGAATTTGTGTCGAAGAAATCCTTAGAAGAGGTCCTTAGTCATTTGAGAAATGAGTCATTAAATGTTGTTGGTCATTCACAGCATCCGACACTAGTGGTTATTGGAAAATTTAAAGGGCAGGGAAAACAAATTAGGGAGGAGGTCTGTGATGTTGATTTTAAAAACAAAAGAAGTGGTTGGATCCTGTCAAGAAAGATAAGGAATAAACATAAATAGAAGAACGATCATGTTCCAACGATTATAATAGAAGATTTAAACTATGTCAAGAGTGTAAGCCCAAAGTCAGCAAGGGATAGTCATCCATGGTATGATTTAGTTTCAAAATTACCTCCTCTCCTTCAAAACTGTGAGGGATTTGAAGGAATCTAGATCGATTTAAAGGCTATGATGGCACAGGAAAAGACCCCAGCCTCAGATTACCAGCAACCACTCCCAAATATGGAACTTCTATGCTGTGATGAATGTTTAGCATGGATTCAAAGATACTACATAGACATATCATACATTCATATGTGTCTTAACTAGACGTTGGTGAAAAATAGAAATCTTGAAAGAGAAAATTGGGATTTGAGAGGTGAATTACAACAGACTCTTCCTCGGGAAAATAAAAGATTCAAAAAATCTGGGGATATCGTCATTAAGAATTCAACTAATATCAATGTTGTTATGAGTTTAGATATGTACGATTCTTCTTTTTCAAATGTCTAATTTGGTAAATAAATTTGTGGTTTATTTTCATTTTTGATTGGTTTGCTAAAGCATAAGTTGTTACACTATTTTTAGACTAGCTACAGAATCAAACATTATGTAGCTTGTCTTAAATTAGTTTATGAGATTTTTAATTAGAATTTTTTTTTTTTTTAGGTCTCAAGAAAGAACATAAAAATTTTCCTATACACTAATGGCTTATTGGAGGATCATGAAGTATTTCTAATTTGAAAATAGTTTATGTTTCAAACAATGAAGAAAGTATTTTTGAAAATTGTTATAACAAACTTTTTCTAAGTTGTTATAAACATTATTGTTATAAACTCAAGTTAGGAAGTGGTTTTTAATATACTCTATTTCGGAAGATAAATCCATGTCCTATGGATTTGGGAAGTAGATCAATGTAGTGTTTAAATACTCTATTAAGTTTTGATATAGAGGAGGAAAAAAAATTGGGAGAGGGACTCCTCAATATTTTTAATGAAGAATATAGAATCATGCTTTAATTAAGGCTTCCATCCTATGGATTAAAGAATTCAGTTTGCATTATGATATATTGATATTATGATTCATGTTCTCCAGAGTAATCAATTGTGGATTGATTTAACTTAACTTTTGTCTGTTTCATCAATTCATGGTTAATTATTATCATATCTATATTAATTCTCTCAATCTTTCAGCAGTCTATTATTCCAAATTGTATAGTTTCATGTGATTGTATTATCTTGATGTAAATCTCGATATGTATTGAGTTAATTCATATATTTTGAGTATGAACAGATCCATTTTTTCCACGGAAATTTATTTCCTATTGCAGATAATCATTTGTATCCTCACTTGGAATTATTAAACATGAAAATTGTTCTTTTTGTAGTTTAAATGAGATTTGAATTGTTTGAGTGAAGTAACTTTCACTTGATATTTTCATAATCTTAGAATTGTACAATATGTTTTCTATAGATTTATCTTAACAAGTAGGTTGCAAGCGTATCTTAGCATAGGAAGACACAAACACATTCTTCTTCTTTAAACATTGGTCATTTCTAGGTTAGTTTATTTTCTTCTCCATTATTTTTTATTTGTGAATGTAGATCCACCTTTAGACTTAATACTTTTCCTATCCGAGTCATATCATTATTATTTTCATTCATTCTTTTCTTTTCTGATTTGTAAAAGTAGACTAGTAATTGATTTCGAATCTCTTTATGTTTTTCCTAAGATTTGGCTCTATTCTATAAATTTATCTTTTCAAGGTTTTCATTAAATATTGCAGTTTGTAAATTTTGAACACTTTGTATATATTTGACATATAGTACTATATAGTAGGTAATTATTTAGATTCAGATCCTAGTATCGGCTAACGGAGACGTAAAACCTATCAGGGTGAGTCATCCCAAACGACTTAGGTTAAATATACAACTTCAGATCGGGCTTACCCTCACAGTTTATGATGTGTTCACATATTCCAGTGAAAAAATGGTACTATAAGGAGGCACAACTGGATATTAATGGAATGAGGGGTTCAAAAGACACCTCCTAACAATCGTTCCCCATTTATAACTTGTAGTCATTTAGACTCCACTGTTATACCCGAGATAGCCACTACATCTGAACCCCAGCTTGTTATTCATGTTGAACCTGCAACACTGCTTCCTCGGGGAATTGATGTATAACATATTATCAAAATTTATTATCAATCAACAATAAGAACCCAAGGCACATTGGCCAGACATAGACAGTTTGGTGAACAATCACATCAACCCCTTGATTTTCCCAATCAATAAGAAGATACTCTTTCCACTGGTACACCAAATTACACATTATGAGATATATTGGTTGATCCATCTAAATCACTCATTCTAGGTATTGGGGGATTTGTACTTCCTCCTTCACCACCTCACCCTTCTCCACCTCCCTCAGGAGGAGAGTCTTTTGACCAGGATAGTTCATCTTTTG
>JASDQU010205369.1:57206-69201 GCA_032191745.1 Picea mariana
ATCATCTTTCGTTGAGAACCAACTCAAAATGAAGCTACAACCTCTTCTTTAACAAGCTGCAAATTACTGAGAACACCAACTCTCTGGTTTCTCAAGCACTCATTAGAAAGAAGCCCCAATTCCCTGAGTGTTCCAGTACCAACTGGATGGAAGCACCAACTTCCAGTCACATAGGCACCAACTTGTATAACAGAGAACAATGGTTCTCCCTTGCACCACCCTACCACTCTGGTTTTTCTGGCTGCAACCAGATGGAAACTACAACTCCCTGTGTTCAAGCACCCACTTGAAACTCTAAGGACAACTGTCTTCCCTAGCACCACCCTACCACCCTGAGATATAAAACTTTACTTACTTACTCTGTCTCTGATATGGTCTGTTACAGCTCCATGTCTTCTATGACTTCTTCAAATTCTATGCTTTGTTATGCCTCTACATACTATACACTGCACCTCTGATATCCACTTCAGATGTTGCACTTCGTCTCATGCTCCCCACTCCCTTCACCATCGAATCAGGCATTACACTCATCTCTGTTCTGCATGTGTTTCTCATGCCTAGTCCTCTGCCTGATCATGATTTGAACTCTTCATCTTCTTTGACGATTATTTTGAGTCCGTTCATCATTAGTGGTCGTTATGCCAAGATTCTTTGGCTTCTCTAGAAGTTATCCTAAAACTGTTCATCACTAGCGGGTGTTACCCTGAGATTATTTTTCCTTCTCTGACATTTTCAACTCTTCGTCGTCTTTGATAACTACAGTCAGTCGTTTTTGGCTTCCTTGGCTTCTAAGCCCCATCCTTCATGTGACCACCGGCAGTGACCAAGCACCTATTCAGAAGGCACTTCCTGATCTCGGTCTAGTGAGCGCCAGCTTTGTTTCTCGATATGACCTTGGGCGATGATCTCATGTGACCACGCGATTGCGGGTGCGTCCAAAGGTGGTTTAAAACAAAGTACTTTTCGCCCCGCAATTCACCTCGAGCCTCCACGTGTCCTTTCTCTAAAACCGTGGTTTCGATTGCAGCCTGCCTTCAACTTTTTAAAGTTCGTGCATCTTCAATCCTCGCAATGCGATGGGGCCATCGATCTTATGATCTTGATGGTGCTCCTGAGCGGACGGTTCATATTTGTTCTTTCATGATTTGCGGATCAGATCTAACATCCCTAAATCAACGACTGTGATTTACTTCGTGATCCGGGCTCCAGGAGTTTCAAATCTCAAACCCAGCTTTTCTTCGTACGCCAATCTTCTGGAGTCGATGATCTGCGAACACCTGTCCTTCTCAATCGATGACTCTGCTTCCACTTTAGGAATTTAACCTTTCAACCAGATTGACGGTTCTGTGGCCCCTTCCTCGATCAACGGTCAAGATCTCCTTTGGGTCTCCGGACTTCCAAAATCTCAAATCTCAAACTTACGCTGTGGATGAGACGGACCAGATTCACTTTAGACGATCCAATGCTTGAGATCTTCTTCGTATGATCTGATGACTGAGATTTACTTCGGGTGATCCGACGGTCGATACGTCTTTTCTAGATCAGACGGCCCAGATTCACTTCGGACAATCCAATGCTTGAGATCTTCTTCGTATGATTTGATGACTAAGATTTACTTCGGGTGATTCGACGGTCTATACGTCTTTTCTAGATCAGACGACCCATATTTGCTTCGGACGATCTGACGCTTGAGATCTTCTTCGGATGATCTGACGGTCGAGAATGTATTTCGAATCTCTGGGCTTCGGGAATTTCAAATCTCAAACTGAATTCTTGAAGTGATTTTTTCCCATAGAGTAACCTCCTGATGAGTGTTATATATGCACTAAAAACACACTAAAAAACCCTCAATTAAATTGTCAACCCGGGATAAATAAACTTAGAGTTGTAGCAAAATATATACCAAAGGTAGAAGGGATGGTAGTAGTATAGTCTAACTAAGGAAGTGGCTATCTAAGGGATAATCTATTCAAGCAAACCTATCTAATGAGCAAACCCTACTAAGAAAATTGAAACTATGTAACCTAAGTACTTTTGGGCCAAGGATCGATGGACAGTTCTAAGAAGAGAAGTAAAAAACCTATGTAAAGCAAACTAGTTCATAACAATAAGCAAAATCAACTATTAAGCATAACAATAAGCAAATAACAAAAGAAAACTACTTTAACTTGCCATCTTACATTCAATAAGCAACTACCCTATGAAAGCAAGTAAATAAACAAGCAAACAACTATTCTACTAAAGCAAATAAACAAGTAAGCAAAGACAACTAACTAACCTATTAAATCAAATAGACAAGTAAGAAAAACAACTAGCTAACCTATTAAAGAAAATAGATAAGTAAGCAAAATAACTAGCTAACCTATTAAAGCAAATAGACAACTAACTACTCTAAGATAACTTCTACTGCAAGTAGTCAAATTAAAACTTGTCATTGAACAACTATCTAGCCTAAGAGGCAAGTGGACTATATTCTTAATTCAAAACTATTTCTAATTCATGAAAGGAAATCGATTTAATTGAAAGCAAGAAGAACTACCAACTAATTCTTAATCTATGATAATAAAACTGCTCTTTAATCTATCAAAGTAAAAGACTATCTATCCTACAACAACAATAAAACTATCTTCTAAACTATGAAAGAAAGAAACTATCTCTTCTAATCGACAGAAGCAAGAAACTATCTTTTTTGATCTATGAAAACAATAAACTATCTTTTAACCTATGACAATTCAAATATAATGTTGGTGGTTGTGTGAATGTCTCTGGTGTCGTATGATATCTCGATGACACTTGACAACAAAGGATAATTCAAGTGGTATAAGCTCAACACTGATCTCAAGAGCAAAGTGAAAGGTATGGATTAAACAATCCACTAAAAATTTAGCCATGAAAAAAACAATCGTCAATTACCCTGCATATTCATTTATTAACCATCAACAATATAACGAGATCATAATTATACTTCTACACTATGTAAGCAAAATTCATAGTTAAACTCAACTATTAACTAAGAAATACAATTTCAATTTAACTCTAGGAAATAAATTACATAAAATGAAACTATGCTATATCTATTCTAACAATTCAAACTGCAATAAGAAAATGCTTAAGAACAGAAAGCAAGACATGACATTAAAAAGTAAACTACCAAATGTATTAGCCAACAACGAAGTAAGCAATATCTATATAAAACTGAAATAAACAATCTATCATTAAAAATTGAAATTAACTCTATCCATCCATCAAACCCTTGTAAAAGAAAACCCAAATTAAAACTTTGTTCTATTCTATTTAAAACTCTGTTTTAAATTTGATTCTAAAATCATAAATAAAGACATAATCTAATATCTAATTGCACATGGAGTTAGTCTAGGGATTTGCAAATCCATTCCTAACTACAAGATCAATGCATGCTAAAACAATCCATCATACTAACCTGCAAAAGAGAATCACAACAATTAAACTATAACAACAAACTAATTAACACAATGAAAATGCATGTACAAGAAATAAAGAGAACAACTAAACTATAAAATGCATAAACAAACTAAAGAACAGTTACCAAACTGTTGGTGGGCCCCCAAACTAGTCGTGGTCACTTTCTAAAAGCACACCACGAACTCAGCAGGTCGATTTCATCATAAAAACTCAAAAACCCAGTTCTTATATAATCTGGCAATGTAAAATAGAAAAATAGAGTAAAATCATGTTTCTTTCTATCACACTAATGCTTCTAATGCTTAATAATCATCTGACCACCTCGATGGTCTATAATGTTTACATACCAAGTGGTCGACCACAGGAGGGTCGAACCACTTCCAAATTTGACAATTTACATTAAATGATGCTCTAACTACTGAAACAGAGTGAGCCAATAATCGCCCTCTTGAACAACTAAAACTGAGTTGTCGGAAGTTCAATAGTTGGAGGGGGAAAGCATGAACAAAACACACGTTTCCGATTCACCCATCATTGGCTGCCAATACCATAACCACCAAGTCGCCCTCTGTTTTTGTGCAAGACGCAGTGCCAGATCGGGTATTGGAAAAAGTGCTGGAAGGAGTGCCAGAAGTAGAAACGTGGTGCGTTTTCACCCTATAACACCAAAAAACGTGAATCGAATCCTTGGAAGTGTAAAAACATGATGAATTATACTCAATATAATTATTAAACACGAATCATACGTACCTAATGTCGATCATACCGTTTTAGCATACAATTCTTCAAAACGCTCATGAAAAACACATATGTACATTCGGAAAAAAGTGTCTAATAACTGTCATAAATTGATCATATCTCGGGCCCAACACCTCCTCACATCTTTATACTCGAAGTGAATGATGTTCGTTTGATCATGATTTTAGATCAACGGCTCGATTTGTCTGCGATGCAGCTCTTCTAGCTTATCTTATCCTTCCACTTAGAATGATCCAACGACTGACGAAAATTCGCATAAATAGGATCTCAGATCTTACCTTGCGTATCCTATCCTTCCACTTGAAAATGATCCGACGATTGACGGGTATTCGGATAATCAAATTCTCAACCCTTTAGCCCCGCTTATCCTATCCTTCCACTTTAAAATGATCCAACGATTATGAAGAATCTTGAAGCAGATCCACGATCAAGGATGGTTGTGGAACCACAACTTGCGAGTGATTTAACTCGTCACCAAAACTCCCCAATTTGAAGTTGTGCACTGTTGGTGAGTCAACCACAATCGTTGATATTCGAGGCTATAAGATCTGATGGTCCCAACTAATTGCGGGATTGGAAACAACATGATATTTAATTCTCCTTTCGATCTCCACAATCTATCCCTGCCGTTGATCTGGCGATTGCACATCCGATGGTCACAAATTAATCTGATCGTTTGTTAGATCAGCCACAATCGTCGATATTTTGGTTTATGAGATCTCACGATCTAGACCGATTGCGAGATTGTAACCAACGAGTCGTTTAATTCTTCTTTCTCTCTCCACAATTCATCCTTACCGTTGATCTGGTGATTTCCCATCAACGGTCTTGAATTGATCTGATCGTTGACTAATCCTCCAACGATTCTTCTAAGATTCACCATGCCATCTCTTCTGAGCTTTGATCTCTACATATTTTTCGCTTCTCCTCCTGAGCTTATGCTTTTCCTATTTTCCATCGTCACTACTATTCTTTCCATCAATGACAAGCACACTCTTCCTATAAAACATGCCAACAATCTCCCCCTTTGGAATTGATGGCAACCCTGAAAAACTGCACTATTCTGATTAGACCTCCAACTATAGCATACAAACAACACCTTTTTCTCCCCCTTTGACATCAATGTCAAAGAAAGTAGAGAGTGACTCTCTGCTCCCCCTGATCAAATATACTAGGAGCACTCTCCCCCTGATCAGATAGACTATTTAGCTTGATAATAGGGTGACGCCCAACTTCTGGTGTAGATACTCAAACTGATATTTTGCAAGAGGTTTAATGAAAATATCAACAATCTAATCTTTGGATGGAATATAATGCAAAGAAACAACAGTGTTGGTCACATGTTCCCTCAAGAAGTGATATTTGATGGGTATATGCTTGGTCTTGGAGTGAAATACAGGATTCTTTGACGCACTAATTGCACTAGTATTATCACAATGAATTGGGATCGGTGTAGTATATTTTACCTCCAAGTCCGCAAGTGTCTGAATCATCCATAATACTTGGGTACAACAAGTGGAAGCTACAATGTACTCAACTTCTGTAGTTGATAAGGAAATGGAACCTTGCTTCTTGCTCAACCATGCTATAAGAGAATCTCCTAAGAAGAATGCACCTCCACTCATGCTTTTCATTTCATCCATGCAGTTAGCCCAATCAACATCTGAATAGACTGATAATTGAAAATTATGATTCCTAGGATACCATAGGCCATAGTTCATCGTTCCTTTCAAATATTTGAATATTCTTTTGATGGCTATCAAATGAATCTGTTTAGGTGCAGATTGATACCTTCCTACCATTCCAACAACATGCATTATGTCTGGATGAGATGTTGTGATGTACAACAGGCTGCCTATCATAGACCTATATGAACTCCGATCAACATTAGGTGAGTCATCATCCTTGCTTAGCTTGCATCCAATGACCATAGGTGTGCTCATAGGTGTAGAATCTTCCATTTGAAACCTGTTCAATATTTCTCTTAGATATTTCTCCTGAGAAAGAAATATTCCTTTAGACCTCTGAGTAATTTGTAGACCAAGAAAAAATGACAATTCTCCTATCATAGACATTTCAAATTCAGACTGCATGGCAGAAGCAAACCATTTTACCAGTGAAGCATTATTACTTCTAAAGATGATGTCATCTACATAGACCAACACAATGAGAAAATCATTACTCTCTGTTTTGATATATAGATTGTTGTCAATTGTTCCTCTCTTGAACCCTTTGTCTTGAAGATACTTATCCAGTCTGTAGTACTAGGCACAAGGAGCTTGTTTCAACCCATATAATGCTTTCTTAAGCTTGCAGACAAAGTCAGGGCTATCTGATAGTTGGAAACCTTCTGGTTGTTCCATATAGACATCTTCTTTTAGATATCCATTTAGAAAAGATGACTTGACATCCATTTGATAGGTTTTAAACTTCTTATGACAAGCATAGGAAAGAAACATTCTAATAGCTTCTAATCTTGGTACTTGCGCAAATGTTTCATCAAAATCCAGTCCTTCTATTTGAGCATACCCTTTTACAGACCAATCTGGATTTATTCCTAACATTTTTTCCTTGTTCATTCATTTTATTCTTAAACACCCACTTGGATCCAATTACATTCTTATTTGCAGGTTTAGGAACAAGCTCCCAAGTATTGTTCTTCTCAATCTGATCCAGTTCCTCATTCATTGATTTTAACCAATTTACATCTTGACTGGCTTCATTAAAGTTCTTGGGTTCCACCATGGATATGAAGGCTATATGTGATTGCTCAGTGTCTTTGATTATCCTTTTCCTGGTTTGTACACCTTTGTCTTTCTCACCAATTATCTGACTTGCATGATGATTATTTTGAGTAATTATGGAGGAAGAATTTGATGTGGTCTGCTGATTTGAGTTTGCCTGAGTATTTGTATCTTCATCTGACTCAGAGTCTTCTCTTTATGATTCTTGGAAATGTTCATATTCAATTTCAACTATATCCTCTGTTGTTTATTCAACACTGCTTACATCTCGCACATGGATTTCTTCATCAACCTTTATGTCAATACAATCAACCAATTTATGCAACCTCTTATTATAGCATCTGTATCCTTTACTGTTTGTAGGATACCCTAAGTAGATACCTTCATCAACCCTGTCATCATATTTTCCAAGGTTTTCATTATTATTCTTTATGTAGCACTTAATCCCAAAGAATTTGAAGTGTTTGATTGAAGCAGGTATTCCATACCACAGTTCATAAGGTGTCTTGTCATTGTGTGGTCTGAGGTGGGATTTGTTAAGAACATGGACTGTTGTGTGTATTTATTCTACCTAGTAGGTTTGACCAATGTTCTTCTCATTCATCATTGACCCGGCCATTTGCTAAACTGTTCTGTTTTGCCTCTCAACTACTCCATTTTGTTGGGGAGTTCCTGGTATTGTGTATTCTCTCTTGATCCCATGTTTATCACATAATTCCTTGAAATCACTTGACATAAATTCTCCTCCTCCGTCTGATCTTATTGCCTTTAACCTGTTGCCTGTTTGATTCTCAGTTAAAGCCTTAAATATTTTAAATTTCTCAAATGCTTCATCTTTTCTTTGAGAAAAACAACCCAAATGAGTCTGGAGTAATCATCAATGATCATCATGAAGTAGTTTTACTTCCCTGTGCCTTCCTGTCTTGATGGTCCACATAAATCCATATGAACTAATTGGAGTGGTTTCTCTGTTGAAGTAGAGACCTTGGATTTAAATTGTGTCTTGGTTATCTTTCCTACTTGGTAGGGTTTACATACAGAATCTTGTGGCTTTGATATTCTTGGAAGATCTTTTACTGCCTCAAGATTTTTGAGCCTGATTAAGTGGTCAATGTTTAGATGTCCAAGTCTCCTATGCCATAACCAAATTTCATCATGTTTGCTTAGATGACACTCTTCTCTATCTTTTTTCAACACGTATACATTATTATCTGTCCTTATGCCTTTAGCCTCCACTTGTCCTGAGTTTACAGACTTTATCTTACAATCTTTGGAAGTGAACAAAACTTCACATCCTATGTCACACATTTGACTTACACTGAGCAAATTATATTTCAACCCATCTACAAGCAGAACATCCTGGGATTTTCCTTTGCCATTACTTAAGCTCAGCATCCCTTTACACTTAATTTTACTTGGTTCATCATTTCCAAAGGTCAGATTTCCTGTTTTTCTTTTACTTATAGACAAAAACTTATCCTTGTCTCCATTCATGTGCTTGGAACATCCACTGTCTATATACCAGCGGTATTTTTGTTTTTGAGCTGAAAGTACTAGACCACATTTTTCACTATCTTTCTTTTTCCATGTGCTGGCATTTCTAACTRAGGGTTTTATCTTTGTATCTGCTTTGTAATTCTTCAGATGGCAGTTTGCATCTTTGTGGCTGAAGTTATGACAKTTKTTAGTGATAGAAGTCGCCCCTAGACTACTATAGGGTCAATCCTAACACATTTTSAGTTATTGCAATGATTTTATAAATAAGGATGTGTTTTGGGTTTTGAAAGAAGGTGGATCAGGTAGATGGAAAGAGAAAGGATAAGAGAAACAGGCTAAATGCAGATCAGTTAAAACACCATTGGGCATGGATTCAAGTAAACACCCTGTTGATCGAAGGAAATCAAATTGCATATCAGATAAGAAGTTTATATGAAAATGGGTAGAAGAATAGGGAATAAACAAAAGGTAGAATACCCATCAAACCAAGATTCTCTTTGTCAAATGGATGAAATGGTACTTGAAAGAAAACACACAAATAGTAGGCAGTCACAGAAAAATMTTTACTGCTCAAGAATCTATTATCCATGGGCAACCATTAATTCTCAATGTTTGCAATTYGTTCAAGCAAGATGAAAAACAGAGTGTAAAAGGAGGAAGATGAAAAACAGAGTGAACAATAAGGCAAATTACAATATGATAAAAACAATTGTCATAGATCTTCAATGTCAGAAGCGATCACAGAAAAAGATKCCCTTAGGCTTACAATAACACATATTACCTGACTATCTTATCAATTTCTTCTCAAGCCTTACCCTCTCAGGCTTCCTCCTCCCCCATTTTGAAACAAGAGTCTGGATTTTTATAATAATAAATTGTTTGTTGACTTTATGGAAAACTAAATAATAAAATCTAAAGTAAACTAAATTGATTCCTAGATGTCTCGAATTGCTGGAAGTTACTAAAAGCAAATATGAGATTCTTTTCCATCTATCATGAATGGATTTAGGTTTCCACCTAATAATGATCAAGCTTCCAACTACCTCATAAAATTTGGGATAGACATCTTTTGATCACATATTCCTCAATTGTTGCCTTGAATCCTGGATCTAACTCATTCTGCATCGACTGAATTGTTGCTAATGAAATCAGAAAGAAATCTCCATCAAATACTAGATTCGATCTCTGATTCCAAATTTCTATTTGATTGCTGACCTTTAAGCTTAAAAATATACCATCATCTATGGCTTCCACCAAGCTGCAATAACAAGGTAAATGCCTTCATGATTAATAGATACAAAAGATACATGATCCAGCTTTGCAATGAGTATTCAATAAAATATTGCTTGGCTGCAACACATTGAGAATTTGTCAAAGGCTGTATGATGTAATGCATCTTGAATCTCAAGTTTTGCATAGACAGAGCAACAACCCTCCCCAACCAAACACTTTTTAAGTCACATCAACATTGAGCATGTTTAGTGTATGATAAATAGCTTTCTCCCTTAAAATCTGATCTTGTCCGGCATTGAGTTTTCAGGGTATTGCCTTTAACCAAAATTGTTCCACCCTTAGCTATAGCGGGCTTCCCCAAATCTCACATCTTTGCAGGTCCTTGTTGTCTTCCATCTCATGGCTCTTGATTTGAAGACAGTGCAGAAAAACTACAAATTCAATCATCTCTCCTTGTGACATTTTGATAAGAATCATTTGCAATTTTTTAAGAAATTGGTTTTGCAAAAATATTTTCTTCAAACCAATTTTGATCTTGTAGAGCCTTGGTAATACTCTAGTGTAGTTTGAAATCCCTTTGCTTTGTTTACCATTAGTATGAGTATCAACTACACCGGAATTTGGCATAGTAAGTGGCTTATCATTGTCCACTTGTGACAACCACTTTATTATGGCACATGTGGATGGTGGTGGTTGCGAAGGAGTCAAAAGATATAAGAATGAATCATCATTTTGGTAATAGGTTGGGATACCAATTATAGTGTCTGAACCATGGCATGGAACCCAAAATTCTTTTTCTATATAAGACTTCTCATCCAGGCTCCTCACTCGATCTATCTTTTCCATGAGAAATGAGCGAAGACTTTTGACTTCTTTAGATTTAACTTCAGTTTCGTTGTTCCATATGAGACCTTACATCTCTTAAGTGATTTTTCTTGGAATGGAACAATATGGAACTTGATCATCTTTACTGGATTTTTGCTTTCTGTCTGTTTTTTGTTTGAACCACTTACATAAACTAAACCAGTCTTCAACAAGGGAGATCTCTGTTTGCTCAGAATGCCATTTAGTTATGCTGAGGCTTTAATGCTTGGAATATTTTGGAGATACAATGCTTTAAACTTTTCCATCTCTTTTCTAGTTTTTACTACCTCTTCTTCCAAGGATTCACATCTTGCATTGTTTTTCGATAACTGTTGTTTCAGAATTTCCTCTATTTTTTTTGCCTCTTCTAATTCCACTTTTAGTAGGGAAAAGTCTTCATCAGGTTTTTTTACTGTCTTTCTCGAATTGTATCAGCAATTGTTTTTGCTTCTTCTTATTAAATCCGAGTTTATCAATTTCTTCTAGAGCATTGATCAGTTCTCCTTCCAAGTCAACCACAACCTCTTCATCATCAACATCACTTCCTATTATTTTATTATCATAATTCTCTTTGGCCATAAGCATAATGTCATTAACCTTATCTTCACAAGCATAATCACTATCTGTGTCTCATGAAGAGTCATCATTGTTTACACATAAACTTTTATTTTTGCCAAATCTCTTGGATTTGTACTTCTCTTCACCTTCAACGTTCTGGTCCTTCTTCTTGTGTGGACACTTAGATGAAAAGTGACCTATATTTCCACAGTTAAAACATTTTAAGGGCAACTTTCCTTGGTACTTACCTGATCCTTTATTTAGTCTTCTCACAAATTTTGCTTCAATTTCGTCAGGCTTAGAATCCTCATTCTTATCTGCTTTAAATGATAATTCTCTAGAGGTGGGTTTATCTTTACCTATCCTCATTTCGTAAGCAGTCAGACCTCCTAGGAGTTGGCAAATAGACAAAACTTTTAGATCATTAAGTTCTTCTATAGCAGAAACCTTTGGGTTGAACCTATCAAGTAGAGATCTTAAAATCTTTTGAACTAAAAATTCTTCTTCAATCTTCTCACCAAGACCCTTCATGGCACTCACAAGCTCCTCAATTCTTAAGAAATATTTCTTAACTATTTCATCCTCATTCATCTTTAGTTGTTCAAATTTCAATCTATATGTCTGAAGTTTGGCATCTTTTACTTTCTCATTTCCTTCATAACTGCTAATGAGTTTATCCCACATCCCTTTGGCAAATTCAAGAAGGATTACCTTTACAAATTCAGCTTCAGCAAGCCCACTCAAAATAGCATTAATTTCCTTTTCATTGAAGCTAAATTCTAACTTATCATCTTTGGAAGCTAGCACAACATGTTTTATATATCCAGTCTCTACAACATCCCAAACATTAGCACCTAAGGCCATTATGTGTGTTCTCATTCTAACCTTCCAGAAGGAAA
>JASDQU010205371.1:0-13095 GCA_032191745.1 Picea mariana
AAAAAAATAAAATGGATTAAAATGGTTTGAGTGGGTGGATCAGTAAGACTGTAGAGAGAGGGAAAAATGACAGAGGTCGATGCAGATTAGTCCTCGACCATTGGGATATGGAGTCATAAGTATCATGAATAATGAAGGCATTTAAACTGCCTATCAGACAAAAGGATTTATGTGGTGATGAGGAGAAGAAAATGAGAATGTGTCTAAGTGATAAAACATGAAAAATGGGCAAGATGACAGCAAATCCTCTACCACTTCAGGAATCCATAAATCAGAGAGATGCTACATCTAGACAAGAAGAAAAAAAGAAAATGTCTAATGAACCATGAAATATGGGCATGATGATAGAAGATCCTCTACCACCTCAAGAATACATAGATCAGAGAGATTACATCCAGACGAGAAAAACAGAAATGTTTAATGAACCATGAAAGATGGGAAAGATGACAACAGATCCTCCATCGCCTCCGAAATCCATAAATTAGAGAGATTACATCCAAACAAGAAGAAAAATAGAAAATATTTGATGAACCAAGAAAGATGGGCATGATAAAAACAGATCCTCCATTGCCTCAGGAATCCATAAATCAAATAGATTACATATAGACAAGAAGAAACAAAACATCGTGTAAACTAAGAAGACGATCTGATAAAAAAAATTCAAAGGAAACTTCAATAAAATAATATTTGCAATCCAATCCCTCGAGCTTACAAACTAAATATACAGAGCCCTACTCCTAAAACTCTCTCGACTCTCCAGCCTCTGAAAAACACACCCCCTTTACAAAATCTTAAACTGATCTATTTATAATCAGATCAGTCCACAACTGCCAAGAGTGTGATCTAGACATCCCGTTCAAAGCTTTCATCTGTGCATCCTTCTGTCAGACTGTGTGTGTTTCCTCCTATCATNATGGACTGAGCTAAAGTTTTAGCTACCAGTCCTTTGTCATTAACTTCTTTTTTCCTCGGGATCGGGACGAGGCTCAATGCCTAGGGGGTCTCCATGTGTTGCTCTTGGATTTGACATTATATAAGCACATGATTGCGGGGCCATCAAAGGTAGTTTGGATCCACACTGCTTTTGAGCCAGCAATTCGCCACCTCTCGCCACGTAGCACTTTCTCTATACCACAGTTTCGATTACGGGACCACTTAAGGATTTTAACGCTCGAGCAAGTTGCATCCCCACAATGAAACGTGGTCGTTGATCTATTCAAGATCGATGATATAGGTGCACCTGCCAAATTTAGCGCCACCGCTAAAGCTTATCCGCCCACCAATTCTATGATCCATTAAAACTGTGCATGGAGATGGCGCTAATATTGACGCTTGAAAAAGAACACTTCCTAGAGGATGATCTCCCGCATCTGACATGGTGGCCAAATGTCGCTATGCTGACATGTTGTGGACAGAGGGGTGACATGTATCACTCGAAAATAGGCTGAAGACATGTCCAAAAATTCTTGAAATGAGTGCCAAGTGCCAGCGCTAGATGGATGTCGTGTGTCGAAACTGATGGGTGCTAAGTATCTTCATCACTTTGGAGTTCGAGAGATTTTGAATGAAAAGTGTATATAACTCCCAGATTTTCAAACTTACGAATTGATTAGTGTGTGCTTAAACCTGGATTAGGCCATTTTTATCATTTAAATATTTTTGGGACTTTGGGGCTCCAGGTTTCGGAGAACTGTGCTTGCTCTGGATAGAAAACTCTCGAAGTGACACTCTCCCGAAGTGATGTGTTGGTCTAAAATGAAGCTTGGAAATGAACCGCAACCATTGATCTAAGGAGGACACACGGCAGATATCTGTGAACTCCAGGAGAAACTACTTCGGAGGGAAACGGGAGTAGGGAAGCTGAAACTCCCGAAGCCCGAAGTCCCAAAGAAAACTACCATCGTTAGATTTGGATGGACATGTGGCAGTGATTAGTGGACTTTGGGGGAAAACACTCCAGATGAAAGAGAGAGGGGAGAATCTGAAACTCCCAAAAATCAAACTCTGAAGTAAATCATGCACGTTCGCTAGAAAAGGACACGCGACCCTTAATCTTTAACTCTGGGGCTTCTGCCTAGCCACTAATCCTCACACAATTTTTAAACTCTGACTGTCTGAGAGTCGCTAATCTGAACTGTATACAGGATCTCCATCATTGAAACATGAACATGTCTGCTTGCTTGTATTTCAGCCCGAAATGGACTTCTTTTGAATGTTGCTCTTGGACACTTCCTGTGCAAACCACGAACTTGGATGACCTGCTGCCCTTGATAACTATATGTGATAACATGACCAACTGAAGAAAGTTGAGCACATTAATGAGAATATGATCACTTGGAAGCAGTTCAATAAGTATTTTTAGAAGGAGTACCTCTCAGAGCACTTTTATGAAAAGAAAATGCAGGAGTTTTTTGAACTTAGGTTGGGAAGCATGACCATGGAAGAGTATGAGAAGAATTTCATGGAGTTGCTAAAGTATGTGGGGTTTATAAAAGATGAGAAGGTGAAAGTATAGAGGTTCTTGAGTGGACTTCCATTCTTTTATAAAGAGAATATTCAATATGATGAACCTAGGACCTTGATTGAGACCATCAGGAAGGATAAATACATGTATGAGCAAGGTCGGGGAAGAGAATCCATGCATAAGTCTTGGAAGGATAAGAAGAAGGAGAATTTTGATCAAAAGAGGAAGGGATTCAAACCTCCTTTCAATATAAATGAGCCTAATAAAAATCATCAAGACTAGTATGCTAAGGATGAATCCAAGAAAGAAGACTCCTTGGGAAAAAGGGGAAGATCCTCAATCCAATGTTGGGCATGCAAAGAATATCACGTGTACAAGGATTTCCCACACAAAAAGGACGGAGTGAATACTGTGCACAACATCCAAGAGGCTACAACATTTGAATACATGGGAAGGATTTATGCAGCCTTAGATGATCAACAAGCAAAGTATCAATCCAATATGATTGAGGTAGAAGGTAAGATCATAAATCATCATGTTTCTATTTTAATTGATTCAGGAGCAATTCATTGTTACATTGATCCTAAAATAGTGGATAGATTACATTTGGAGAAAATTAATATTTTAAAATCAAGTTTGGTTCATCTAGCCACTGGAACAGTGGAACCAAAAGGAGAATCCATGATATGGTTAGAAGTTATTCCATAAGTCTTAATGGTGTGAATACTAGTATTGATCTAAATATCATATCATTGGGGTCTTATGATATTCTAATTGGAATGGATTGGTTGGACAAGCATCATGATGTCCTAGATTGTCATAACAAGATATTTACATATCTTGATGGAGATGGAAAATAGAGCACTGTGAAAGGAGTTCCAAGACCCATCTCTATAAGAGAGAATTCAACCTTACATCTGAAGAGATGTTTTAGAAAAAGATGTCAATTATATGAAACTCATGTGGAGGAGCCAGAAATAACAAAGGGGCCAAGCCTTGAAGATTTTTTGGTACTGCAAGAATTTGAAGATGTATTCCAAGAGATACCATGGTTTCCACCAAAAAGGGATATAGATTTATCTATTGATTTAGTGCCAGGAGATGCCCCGGTATCAAAAACACCTTACAGAATGAGTAACCCAAAATTAAAAGAACTACAAATGCAGTTGGAAGAATTGTTGAAGAAAGGGTACATACGCCCAAGTGTTTCACCTTGGGGAGAACCAATACTCTTTGTCAAAAAGAAGGATGGAACTTTGAGGCTGTGTATTGACATTCGAAAGATGAATAAATCCACTGTGAAGAACAAGTATCCTCTACCCATAATTGATGACCTCTTTGATCAACTAAGAGGAGAAAAGATATTTTCCAAGATAGACTTAAGATCATGATACCATCAGGTAAGAATCAAAGAAGAAGAAGTCCATAAGACAGCCTTTAGAACCAGGTATGGACATTGTGAAATTGTAGTGGTTCCATTTGGACTTACCAATGCACCAGTTGTCTTTATGTGCTTAATGAATGGCATATTCATAAATTATTTGGATAGGTTTGTCATAGTATTATTGAATGGCATACTTGTCTATTCTAAGTCTGAAGATGAGCATAAACATCACCTAAGACTGGTATTGCAAGTGTTGAGAGAACATCAGTTGTATGCCAAGTTGAGAAAGTGTTCTTTTTACCAAGAACAAATCCATTAATGTTTCAGAAGACATATATTTTATGGGGTTAGCTGGTTACTACAAAATATTTATAGTAGGGCTCTCTAAGATTGTTCTTCCCATCACTTCTTTGCAAAATAAGGGAATTAAATTTGAATGGACATCTGAGTGTGAAGAGAACTTTGATATGTTGAAAGAATTACTTACTAGTGCGCCTATTTTAAATATTTTTGACCCAAATGAAAGTTTTGTGGTATGTACAGATGCATGTAAGGAAGGAATTGGTTGAGTATTCACTCAAAATGGACATGTCATTGGTTATGATTCCAAAAAGATTAAGGAACATGAGAGGAACTATGCCACACATGACTTGGATCTTGATTCCATTGTTCACACATTGAAGATGTGGAGGCATTACCTCATGGGAAAGAAATTTGAATTAAGAACAGACCATAGTGGTCTGAAGTATATTTTGGAACGACCAACTTTGAATAGAAGGAAAACAAGATGGTTGTAATTTTTAAGTGAATACAACTTTGATATAAAGTAGATCAAAGGAAAAGAAAATAAATTTGTCGATGCACTTAGTAGAAGAATACATCTCATACATGCTACATTTGTCAGTATGCATCAGTCAAAATTGAAGAGTAGAATTTTAGATGTGGTTATTACAGATCAGCATTACCTATAGGTAAAAGAAAGATTAAGGAAAGAAAATGTACAACAAAAAATTAAAGACTGTGAGATGAAGAAAGATGGATTACTTATGCACAAAAATAGAATTTATGTTCCTAGCTCCAGGGAACTTAGGAATTTGGTACTAAAGGAAATGCATAATGTTCCATATGTTGGACATCCTGGTTACCAGAAAACAATTACAGCAATAAGAAGCTAGTTCTTTTGGCTGGGAATGAAAAAATATGTTGTTGATTACATCACCAAATGTATGGAATGTTAGAGAGTGAAGGATGAGCATAGGCACCCAGCAGGTTTTCTACAGCCATTACCAATTCCAGAGAAGAAATGGGAAGTGATAACCATTGATTTTATAACTAAATTGCCCGAGACAACAAGACAATATGATTCAATCATGGTAGTGGTTGATAAATTGACAAAGGAAGCTCATTTTGTTCCTGTAAAAACAACTCATACAACAGCTAATATTGCATAAATTTACATGAAAGAGATTGCTAGGTTTCATGGGATACCTAGGACAACTGTCTCGGAAAGAGACACAAAGTTTACTTCAAATTTCTAGAGGGGATTTTTTAAAGGATTTGGTACAAATATAAACTTTAGCACAACTTACCATCCACAGTCAGATGGGAAAACAGAGAGAGTCAACCAAGTAATTGAAGACATGTTGAGAATGTATGTGATGGATAAGCCATTTAAGTGGGAAGATTACTTGCACTTGGTTGATTTTTCCTATAATAATGCGTATCAAGCTTCACTGAAAATGAGCTCATTTGAAGCCTTGTATGGTAGGAAATGCAATACTCGAGTGAGCTAGGACAACCCAGCAAATAGAGTTGTACTTGAGCCAGAATTTCTCAAGGATATGGAAGACCAGATGGTTAAGATTAAGCAGAATTTAAAGGAAGCTCAAGATAGAAAGAAAATTTATGCAGATAAGAACACGACAGCTAGAGAATTTAAAATAGAGGAGCATGTGCTTTTAAAAGTGAATCCCAATAAGACCTCTTTGAAGTTAGGTAGTTTTACACTGGTAGCCAGATTTTGTGGTCCATTTGAGATATTGGATAGAATAGGGTTAGTTGCATACATGCTTGCATTGCCTGCTTCCATGAATGTGCATAATGTATTTCATGTCTCTTTGCTAAAACAAATATATACATGATCCTAAACATGTAATTGATTGGCATCTGATTCAATTAGAGATAGAGGGAGACTTTCGGGTCCAGCTAGTACGAATATTAGATAGAAAAGTCAAAATGCTCTGGAATCATGTTATAAAGCTGGTAAAAGTCTAGTGGACGTGCTACGTTCCAAAAGATTCTACTTGGGAACATGAAGATTCCCCGTGGGAGAAATACCTGGAACTTTTTGAATAAATTTTGAGATTTTGATCTATGTTTTGTATATGCATTGAGGACAGTGCCAAAAGAAGGGGGAGGGGATGTAACACTATGGGCTTTGAGCCACATATTAAATAATGTATTTTTTTAATTGATAAGAGGCCAGAGTGCCCAAACAATTAAAAGAGGCCAGTGTGCCTAATAAATGTAATGTTTTGATCATTATTAATAATAAATACATCATTGGCTACTAGGTGGACAATGAAAAGAGTTATAAGGGGCTCTGATTCCACAAGAGAGGGGGCTTGAGGGGCAAAGTATTTATTTCATAACTTCAATTACCCATTTTTTTTAATGGATAATATCAGTTACATGAGCTTCTTGGGGGAAGGCCATGAGGTTCTTGATTCCCAAGATTTACAAAAAACCCATCCTTAGTCTAGGGTGGGGGTTCTCTTCTTGTTTTGTTGTTGATCACTTCTTCTTCACTAATTCACTCAAGTGATCATTGTTCACACCTTTCATCCTTCTCTCACTCCATTCATTCTTTCACCTACTCTTCCCATCTGATTCAAGAGTTGGTCTGGGAAGGAAACCAAATTGATGAGAAAATTCATCGTCGTTGGTTGTATAGGCTATTGGTGTATTTCCGAACAGGAGTTGGTGCCTTCATGTCTATGATGTCTTGACCTATGTTTCAGTTAACTCATAGGTGCAAGTCTTGAGAGTCCTAGTAGAGAGATTCTTGACCAGAAGCACTGGACCCCTGAAAGAGATGGACAGTCTAAGGGACTATGAGGCAGAGAAGGGGGTCCATTCTCTTGGGTTGTGTGAACTGGGTAGAAGAGAGTTGGTGTACTTTGGATTGTTGTGAGTGTTGAAAGGTTTGTGAGAGCCTGAGGGATGATTGGCTTGGGAAGCCAAGTGACACCCTGGAATCCATCCTTGTGGACTCATAACCCTGGCTTGGGGGTGACAATGCTGCTGAGAATTGGAACATCAGTGTCTACGGTTGGGTGGAACATCCTTGGTCTGCAGCTAGTTGGTGTCTTGTTTTCATAAAAGATAAGTTCTCTTTATTATGGTTAATTTCCTGTGTATGATTTATTCCACTGTGTATTTAGTAATTATTGCATTTAATATTTAGAATAGGCAGGCTTGTTGGTTATGACTGTGCATGTTGTATGGTTCCTTTATTTTATGCATGTGTATTAATTAGAAAGGTATCAGTAAGAGAAAGAATTATGTGCATGGGCTTAAAGTAGCATAGCCTAGTGTGGGGGTGGTTGGGTACGTTATAGATAGGTACAATGGAGTATGGATTGAGGTATATTGGAGGAGATGGAGTGTATTTGCGGGGATATATAGACTCATATTGGGTAGGGAGTGCAGTATAAAGAAAGAACACCTTAGCGTCTTGCTTAAGCTTAGGATCAACAATTATTACTTGGTTTAGCAGGAAGAAAACTTCTATAGAACTTAGTTCAGGAGAGGCAGAGTATATGGTAGCAAGTATGGCTAGTTGTGAAGACATTTGGCTTCACAATTTCTTACAGGTTTATTTAATCAAGAGTTGTAGCCTACAGTGATATACCATGATAATTAGAGTTGTATCAAACTCTTGGAGAATCCATTATTCCATGACAAGTCCAAGGATATTGAGATCAGATACCACTTCATTCGTGATAGGACAAAAAAGGGAGCATTGAAGCTTCACTATATTTCCATAGATGAGCAAGTTGCATATATTCTAACCAAACCCTTGGTTAAAGGGAAGTTTTTGTTCTTCATATAAAAACTTGGAGTGTGTAGAATAATTTTTATGGAAATCTAAGTCCTATGGCTTTGGGTCATGGGACACAATAGAGCAGTGCCCTAATCTCTAAAAATTTAATTAAACAGTTAATTGAAAGTAACTACCTATAGTAACTAGATTTTGTAAGAAAGGGAAGATGAAATACCTGGAACTATCATTTGAAGTCAATCCCACTCAAGGTATTTCACTCTAGAACTCCTTCACAGCAATATTTTGAAAGTCTTGCAAACAAAGAAGTATGCAACTATATGAAAGTAGTGATCTGCTAACTAACTAAATGTAATAAATTCACTTTATATGTTAGATTCAATACCTTCCTCACTAAGAGGGAGGGAGTGTTGATGTTGGTAGTATCAAAAACGTATTTCTACACAGGTCTAAGTTTCTAGACCTGTGGAAATCATCTAAAGCCTTCTACCTTGAGACTTTAATTAAAGGAATTATTAAAGTAAAGTTATTTTATTAATTAATTGAGTTATTTAAGGAAATGTTAAAATTAATCAAAAATTAATATTAGCCACTGATATCAAGTGATGTGAGATGTAATCTCAATCGTCAATCACTTTGGAGATTAGGGTTATGTCATAACTCAAGATTATAAAAGAAAGGCTAGGGTGAAGGAGGAAGACACTTGTGTGTCAAAAACGATTGGATGACAAAGGTGTGATTCAAGGGGATCTTGGATAGGTGGAGAAGGACTTTCATCTAGAGATCAGATCAAGGAGAAAAGAGAAGAGAGGAATACAAGTGGGTTTCAATAGAGCGAATCCACAGGAAAGGGTTGTGCCATAAGGATTTTTCCATACAATCCTTGAGGTCGTGTACATGGGTTTCAGTGAAGACAAGAGAATATACACAAGTTTACTTAAGGAAAGGCATGTACACCTCGAAAATCATCTTAGATATGGGTTGTACAACATAGAAGACTTTGGCAGGTTTGTCTGCAGTTATATTTCTCTCAATGGGACACTATCCCTTTTATGGGAACCCCGATTTTATCAAAATAAAATCATCTCAGTACTGGTTTTCCCTCCATTTTTTTTCCAGTGGTATCTACCCAAAAATATTGGTGTTTATGTGTGCATGATTTGGTTTCCAGTATTGCTTCCACTATCTTTATTTGGGTTGAATATTCCAACAATGTATTTTTGTTTTTTGATCTTCTAACTTGATTTGCAACAAGGAAATCACTAGATAACAAGATACCTAGGTGCCAAAGTAAGGTGATTTCAACAGTTCCAAAGGAAAATATAAGTAAGCTAGATAAAAATGATGAAAAGTATATGTTTATTGGCTATAAATATGGTTTGAAAGGTTATAATATTTGGAACTTAGAAACTAAGAGGGTAGTGTATAGTCGATATGTGGTATTTAGAGAAATCAAAGATGTTTTCAAACAAGAAGTCCTACCAAGGGAGGAAGAAGTAGAGAAAATAGAGTTTGAATTGAAGAATATTGAATCAGACTCTATAGAAGAATATCAATCAGAAGAATAAGAGCCTCATACTCCAGTATTGAGGAGATTGGTTCAAGAAATAAGGAAACCAAAAAGGTGTAAGTTTTAAACCTGTGAAGTAAAGAAATGCATACAAATTCTAAGAAAAACAAAAATTAATCAATGGCTCACACAGAGATTTATGTTGGAAACCCTTAACTGGGAGAAAACCATCCTTCCTTGGTGCCACACCTCTCAATTCTTCATTGTATTAATTTCACCATTCGCAATACAAGATATACACAATATTTAAGGTATTCCACATCTACCAAAACCCTGATCCCTTAATCTGGGATTAATTCAGAAAACCGCTAAAAATAAAAATAAAAAAATGCTAAAATAGCAAAAATATGGCGCGCGCCCACACACACATGCAAAGAATATAACACCTACCCAACATTCTCCCACTTGTTGTTTTCTTTTCATATAGGGGGTCACATGATTACATAGTCAACAATATATGGCAGCAATGCCCATTTTTACTCTACACTAGGAGAAAATTTGCATAGCTGATTGACTTTATCAATGAATCTACAACATTATTCAAAGTGTCAACCTTCTCCAACAACACCTTCTTGTCTTCAACCATGTCTCTCACAAAGTGATAACAAACATCAATATGCTTTGTCTTTAAATGATAATTTGGGTTTTTTTCCAGGAATATTTCAATCTAACTGCCACAATCTAACCTTACTATTTGTTGTACCAACCCAATACATCAACACAATATTTGTAACCTTACTGCTTCCTTGCATGCATGAGTGGTTTCCATGTATTCAACTTCTGTAGTTGAGATTACCACTACAACCTATCTTTTTCTCATCCAACTAATTGTTCCTCCAAATAGGTTAAACACATACCCACTTGTATATATTCTATGATCAAGACCTCCATTCTGAATCAAAAAACCCATGTATGTCCAACATTCTATCCAATCCTAGCCTTCCTTGGTAGCACAAAGCATAACTATAAGTTCCACGTGTTGATGGGTCCTAAGTCCCTTGATTCAACAGAAGGAACCAAACCCACCACTGAAGCCCAATTAGACTCTGTAGCGCTTAATAGTGGAATGGTTCTCCAAATCTTGCGATCCGGCCAATTTATCGATGGGCTTTATGTTTTCTTGTGAAGGCTCTTCCTTCAGTTCGGAATATCTTTTTTTGTATTTTCTCTTGGGTGGGACCGATATGAGATGTAAGCCGGTATAAACCAACTTGGAAACAAAATAGAATTAATCTTAACTATAGGGGAAGAGGTTGAACTTGGGATAACCCGCTGCTCAAGCATGCAGACAACAATTTTACACCACAAGCCTAGTAC
Source organism: Picea mariana (assembly GCA_032191745.1). Taxonomy (NCBI): domain Eukaryota; kingdom Viridiplantae; phylum Streptophyta; class Pinopsida; order Pinales; family Pinaceae; genus Picea; species Picea mariana. The sequence continues at coordinate 10,799 of JASDQU010205371.1, forward strand.
TAATACATTAAACATGTAAGCATACAATTACTGTCTAAGAAACTAGTTACCAAAAAGAAAACACTTATGTGATGAGACAATGGCAAGCAAAATAATTCACCTACTTAATCATCCATCACATAATAACACCACGATTCATATTCATCATTAAAGTAAAAAATAGCAAAATATTGCAACAGATAACTTGACAATAGATTAAATGGCTCTTACTCATTACAACATCATTCATGAAACGAGATAGGAAATAATTCTTCTCCACATCCAATCACATGCATTTGATGAAAATAACTTTGTCTTTGGTCCAGAAGGACTTCTCAATCCAAAGGGAGCTTCGAAATAATTCTTAACAACCAGAAAGAAAGATTTCTTGCAACAACCATCGACCTTTAAATAATTTGTCGATGTTCTTATTTATAACATAAAATTCAACTGAAAATAATAGCTAAGTGTAGTTTGAACAAAACAAAATTTTCCATGTGGCGTCCTCTTCTAACAATTTCTTTAACAGTCAACTCGAGATATCACTTGAAAGGATGACTTTCCTCATACTCTGACCAAATGATAAATAGATCCTTGCAAGTTTGGGCCCATGGAAATCTATGTTTCTCCATCAGAGCCGCATAAATTCCTTTGATCTCCACCTCATGCACTCAGTACTTCACTAGACTGGTGTTTAACTGTTGTAGCACAATCCGAGCTCTAATCGGATGTTCCATAAATCTTTGGACTTGTCTGGGCGTTGTGTTGGCCACTTTCGCCAGCTCTTCGGCCCACAATAAATCTTTCTTGGTATGTGATTCAACTATGTCTCACAAGTTAATGAAGCTATCGGGGGTGCCGAACTCAGGGAGTTCGATATCCTTCATCGCTTTGTTGATTTTTCGGACTTGGTTTCTCCCGGATTCCTTGGTGAATTTATGGAGCCAATGTTGCATAGTAGTCAGAGATATATTTCCTGCACTTGGGATTAAAATCATTTTTTAGAAATTGCTTACAGAACAATACTCAGCAAAATGTATAAAAAACGTAAGCAAGAAGAAAAACGAACTAATGTATACCTGTAAATCTCACTAAGCATTGTTGTTTGATACTTATGTGATCTCTGCAACCTTTCGAATTACCTGTACCATCTTTGTTGATGCTGTCATTTTCTTCAGTTGGGGTGGGTTACATCTGCTTTCCATAGCATGGTATATTGGGTACAGAAAACATGAGAGTCAAAGCCACACCAGTGGTCGGTTGGCCCTTGGGGTAAGGAAAGGATGAGAAAGATGAACATGTTCCAAAAGTACGAGTAAGTTCCCAGAATATTGAATATTTTTATAAGTGAAGTCGTTAAATGCTTCCAATCGAGGCAAATTGCTCTCACGGGAGTCACATCAGCAAGTGCATCGACCATCATCAGCTCATTATGGAGGCTGGGGGAAATGAAATGAATCGAGATGATCATACCACACATCCTCCGCAATTCCTATCGGATGCATATCACATGCCCTAAGTCATACCCATCATGCAAATGTGGCACGGTAATTCTTTGAAATGTCCTGTCGCAAGGCATTCAGTGTCCCCTGGCACGTTTTGGCACGCTGCCCCGCTCTGTTATAGATTCTAGATGTTCTGTAATAGTTCTATTCATTTTGCTCATCTTATGCACTAGTGGAGATTCGTCTTGTGAGCCCAATTTGATCAATCTCTGTGTTTTGTTCTTTTGTCCAGTCACGAACGTCTAAGAAAATACATTGTCATGCCATGGGATCTCCTCAAAATGCGAGGTGAGGTCTACGGGGAAATCAGAGTGTCATTCGTGGACCCCAATATGCCCGGGACTCATTGGCCCCAACATGCCCGGGACTCATTATTAGCGACAACGGGTATTCCTGAGGTTCCAAAGGAAAATTCTAACCTTCACGCAGAAGCTATAGTGTCGCTCCATGTAGATACCAAAGTGGAAGAAACTATGCCGGAAGAACGCAAGTTGGATAACATGCCCCCTCCGCAACTGATACTACAGAGGAGATGGAGGCCTCAGATAAAAAAGGAAGCTGGGGAACACCAAAACCCAGTCGAATCCTGTGCATAATCAACTATCGAAGAGTCCTTAATGTGCGTTATTCGGCTCGAACCTGTCAAAACCGTAAGTTGGGGAAGCGGTAGTAGAACAAGAAGGATGGAAACCTAGGGTTGTAACATTCTTTATCCTAACCAGTAGCTAGAACAGGCACAACTTTCCATAGTTGAACTTTACCAGGAGAATAGAGAGTTACGACGACAGTTGGTGATAAAGAACCCTAAGGTGT
>JASDQU010205371.1:13115-27097 GCA_032191745.1 Picea mariana
CAAGAAGGATGGAAACCTAGGGTTGTAACATTCTTTATCCTAACCAGTAGCTAGAACAGGCACAACTTTCCATAGTTGAACTTTACCAGGAGAATAGAGAGTTACGACGACAGTTGGTGATAAAGAACCCTAAGGTGTCAGTACCGCAAGGTCATGAAGGTAATGTAACCTGGCTTAAAAGAAAACTTCAGGAAGCACAATATATGATCATGCAGCTACACGAAGCTCAAAGGGTATCAGAATAAAAAAACATGAAAACACCCCAAGGAGCACGGAGCAGCTCGAGAGAAAATCCACGCGCAGAAGAGACATGAATGGTGGACACTGTTTTGTTTTCTCAGACGTGATGCATATTTTTTTGATAAATTTCCCTATTTGTTGTGAAAATTTTCACTTCCTCAATGTGACCAGGTTGGTTGGCCAAAAGGTTTTGGTAGTGTTTATTATATGTAACCTGAACCCGACGGGAATCTTAATATATAAAACTTTGAAAATTTGTCGAAAGGATTCAAGTCATAGCAATTGAATGCATTGTTTCCCACTTTGTGCGTAAAATTGTGTTCTTGTCTTAGATTCTTGTAAATTAGCCTTGATTTTATAATTAGCATAGCTCTGAGTTGCTTTGTATTTTGGTTGATATTTTCCTAACAAAAACTCATGACGTCGATTGATGCTGACATAGTGTCATTGACTAAGGATTCATTAAATAAAACCTGGAAATCAGTTCATGGGTAATGGTCGAACTCGGGACTTTGTTTAAGTCGAATTCACTAAAATGAGATTAACATTGTGACTTCCAATTTCAGGTGAGTATTGGAGATCGGCCTTCGGGAATAAAACTAGCATGCAGTTTCTTTGTGGGTTATCGTCCTTCAAATCTCCCGATACCGAAAATGTTTCGGAAGTCGGGGATCGGCGATTATTATTTCATTTTCATTCAACGCTTATTATTTTAACCTTTCATCGATGCCGAGAGAATCGGTCATCGACAATATCCTTGGTGAAGTTCATTCACGAAAGAAAATGTCCGTTCGCCGACCTCGATGAGGATCGGCGATCGACGACTGTGGTGTTCCCGAGTGATTTTCTTCCTCCTGTAATTCTTTCTGATGCCAAGTCCGCGAACGCGTTGGGAAAATTTTTTGCTATCGATTCTTTAGTTCTTTAAGTTATATATTTCTCACATGTTTAAGAGGGCTTTTAAAGACTTAAATGAGAATAAAAAATGATAAGAAAAGGACACATTTTTCATATTAGACAACGCCAAAAGATCAAGTGGTTCCCAAAAAGGTGAAATTTGACGTAGACTTTTTAGGGTGTGTTGAGTGCTCAACAAATGGCAATTCACTGGGTGAAAGAATAATATTTTTTCTTCCTTCATGCTCGACTGATATGAAATCTGGTGGAGAACCTTTCCTAGTTTTAAATCAGAGCCTCTTTTACCCTTGAAATTTGAAATTCTTAGTTTGATGCTTCTGGGTCTGCCCGTGGGGTTTTAACCTTTATTCCTCCTTCTTTTCTTGTAACCCTGAATCATACCCCCCTTTTACAAAATTCTAGCAAATCATTCATTGGCATGAAGCCCTCAGTTACATTTACTCACTCACTTTGGTGTTGCTCCATTGCCAGCAAGCGTCCATATCCCCGACGGAGTCACCGCAACATCACAGACCTTGCTCCGCTACCAGCGAGCATCCATAGCCCCGACGAAGATATCTACATACCCTCTCCTATTGTTCACCCTTTTGATAATATCAACTTTACTCTGGCATGATTCCCTGAGCGAGTGGGAGAGGATGATGTTTGTTTATTTTTCAAAGTGAGATAGTTAAGGTGAATCCTTTACTAGCTTTGTGTTCGGGATTCATGTAGTCCTTTCCATCTTTCCTTCTTTTCCTTAAGGTCTTACCAGGCCACTAAGAATACCCTTCCAACATTTCTCCAAAGTTGTTCATTTTCATCGGTCAGATAGAGGACCCCTCAAAGCAACCGCAAGTTCCTTGATGCTTCTTGTGTTGTATGTGAGCGATGAGTTCAGAACAGAGTTCATTATGTCGCATGACTTAAGGTCAACCATTGTCTTGCTAAACAAAACTTTCAAAAGCACATAAATCTAGAAAATAAAAGAAAACAAACATGTATTTCGCAATCATGAAAACACTAAATATATATATATATATATATATATATATATATTATTTTTATTTTTTATTGGAAATATTGTTTGACAGCTTGGCCATTTAATGGGAGGGCATCAGGTTCCCCCCTTAGATTCTGTAACCGATAATTTCCTGCCCCAATATTCTCATCCACCTGGAAAGGTCCAAGCCACAGATTCTGAAACTTAGAATGCCTCCCTTTTGGCTCATTTTCTCTGTTCCATTTTAGGACTAAGTCTCCTACTTCAAAATATTTCTCTTTAGCCTTATGCTTATCAAACTATCTTTTCACTATATGTTGGTGAGCTAGAAACTTTGAATTAGCCTTTTCTCTCTCTTCTTCTAGCATGAGCAGAGTATTAATTCTTTGTTGTATGATCGATGAGGGTTCCCCATTGGAATCTTGAGCTATTTGAAGATATGGAAGATAAATCCCATTTGGGAGAATGGCTTCATGTCCATAAACCAAGAAGTACAAGGAATTTCCTATAGCTTCCTTGGGTGTGACCCTATCGTCCCACAGAGTGTTATGGAGTAGATTATGCCAATTCCTTTGGTTATTTGCAACCATCTTTTTTAATATTCTCACTAGGTTCTTATTGGTTGATTCTACCACCCCGTTTCCCTATGTTTAATAATTTGCAGAGTACCTAATTATGATTCCTTGGTCTAGAGAAAACTCTATCAATAGAGTGGAAGAAAAATAAGTTTCATTATCAAAAACCAGAACAGAAGGGACACCAAACCTTGTGATCAACAGTTGTTCTATGAATTGGATCACCACCTTCTCATTTACGTGAGTCAGAGTGATGGCCTCTGCCCACTTTGTGAAATAATCAGTGGCAGTAAGTATATACTTGTGTTGTTTCAAGGAACTGGGTGTAATTTATCCTATGATATCCAACCCCCATTGATCAAAAGGCATAGAGACAATCACTGGTTGGAATGGGATTACTACTCTCTTCTCTTTCCCACCGCTTATCTGACAAGTTTTATCGTTCCTAGCATAGGTGTGAGCGTCTTTGAACAAGGTGGGCCAATAATATCCAGCTCTCAGTATCTTATGAGCAGTGGTGTTTCCTGTGAAATGTCCTTCGGCAGTACCATCATGGAGCTCCTTCAAAACTTTGTCTGCATCTTCACGTTCGAGACATATTAAGAGTACCCCATCATAGTTAATCTGAAGGAGTATCGAATTTATTAGGCGATATTGTGCATATTTTAACCTGAGATCCCTCCTTTCTCTCGGGTTGAGATTTTCTGGACAAGCTCCATGGTGCAGAAAATAAGTTAAATTCTCATACCAATACTTTGGCCCTGGGGAAATGTATGAAGCTTCACCACACCATATTTCCATTTCATTCTCCCATCTGAAATCTTCATTTACTTGGTCCTGGGCTTCAACTACGAGTTTGCACAACCTTTGCCATTTAACTAGTTTGGCAGGTCTTATGTCTAGATCAAATTCTTGGACCACTGCCATCCAGTTCCCTCTTCTTTCCCCCATCTCTTGTTAAGTAAACAAGGATCAGACCACAGGGTGAGGCACAATAACTTTGGTGTGGTTCTTGAGGATGTAAGACCTAAAGTGTTTTACTTCCTTGTATATTGCATAGGCCTATTTATCAACAGCAGGATAGTTAAGTTCATCTCCCTAGAGATTAGTGCTCATGAACGACATCAAGCCTCATTGTTGTCATCATCCTTCTGAGTTAATACTGCAACTAATGACTAGTCGGAGGCAAAATTATAGAGGAATAAATCCCTATTGAAATCGAGACTTCATAACATACGGGCCTGGGATATAGCAATTTTAATATTGTTGAAAACATCCTTTCATTCATCATCCCACTTAAATTTGGCATCTTTGCGAATCATCTTTTGTAAGGTTTTGATAGTTTCCGCGAAATCGGGAGTGAATTTCCACACAAAATTGATTTTCCCGAAAAAAGACTGCATAGCTTTCTTTTTGTGAGGCAACGAGAGTTGAGATATGGCCTTAATCCTTTCTGGTTCTATGTGAATTCTTGCTTGAGATATAATGTGGCCTAGCAACTTACCTTCCTCGACGTTGAAAATAGTTTTCTTAGGATTTAAGGATATATCGTATCTCCTACACATTTCGAAAATTTGAGTTAAGTGTTAGATGTGCTCTTCTCTGTTCTTTGAATACACAGTTACATCGTCTAGATACACTACAACACACTTGTTGATTAGTCCCTAAAATGCTATGTCCAAGGCCCTTTGGAAGGTCACTCCTGCATTGATTAATCCAAAAGGCATGTGTTTATAAGTGAAGGTTCCCCACTTGGTTCAAAAGGTAGCTTTTAAACGATCCTCCTCCAAAACTAGGACTTGGTTGTAACCTGAGAAACCGTCCAGTAGAGAGAAAATATTTGAGCCAGACACGGTCTACGAGAGTTTCTCCATTGGCGGGACTGGGTAATTTTCCTTTTCTGAAGCTCTATTGAGGTTTCTAAAATCTACGCATAAGCGAATTTCTCCGGATGTTTTCCTCACAGGAACCAGATTTTCTACCCATGCGGAATACCTAACCTAGAAAATGATCTTGGTATATAAAAGTTTCTTTAATTCCTAATACATGAGAGCTTCCAGGGATGGGTGATACTTTTGAAGCTTCTGTTGGAAAGGTTTCACCTTAGGTTTTAACGGTATAGTGTGTTGAATGATACGGGTGTCGTAGGTTTTCAGGTTTTGATAGGACCATGCGAAGACATATTGATATTGTCTGAACAGTTTGAGATAAGCCTTTCTTTCCTCTTTAGATATAGTCTTTCCGAGATTCACATTCTTTGGGTTTTTCGGGGTTTTGATATTTATATTTTCATTCAGGGGACAGGAGATACCTGTCTTTGCATTTTTAGGCCCCCTAAATTGTTATTTCAGATCAAATTGATTTTATAGATTAGCTATCCCCTTCAGGATGGTGTGAGATTTTGATCTGTCAATAGACTACCCTGTCCGAGGATCTGTTTCTGTTGATTTCTCCTGGAATACATCATTTTCAATGGCCAAATCTTTGAATTTGTCTTGGTTAGTCAAGAGGTTTATGATCTGTTCATCTCCTTCAAATACTTTCCAATTATAAATATTGTTAGGCACCGATGGTTTGTAGAGTAGTTCCACAGTGAATCAAGAGGCTTCATAGTATTCCAGAGGTGACAGCCTTGAAGCAACTATGGCCACAGAATCAGCAAGGATATTCTTTGCTCTAGGGATCGCGATCATATTGAAAGCTTCAAAATGCTCCATTAACCTATGCACTTCCTGCTAATAATTCTTCAAGTGCGGGGAATTTCAATGTATAGTATTCCTTACTTGTCTAACGATAATATCTGAGTCCCCAATTTCAATTATTTGACGTTCAATTCTATGGCTTTCTTTAACCCTTGTACTAGAGCTTCATACTCAGCGGTGTTATTGGTGCATTCGAATTCTAGTCTACAGGACAGGAAATGACGTTTACCTTTTGGATCAATGAGGATGCACCTTGCCCCTGATCCCTCCTATGATTTAGATCCATCAAAGTATATGGTCCAAATTTGTGAACGAAAATCGCCCTTTTCCTCTTCCTTATCACTTTCTTGCTCCCATATCTTTTGTTCTGTAATCTCTAGCGCAGGGTCTTGACAGAAGAGGGTGTCTTCTGTCGGTATTGGCGACTTCTCTTGAAAATCCATTTCAGATTTTTGAGTGAGAGAGACATCGGATAAGAGAGGAGAAAAGTTTTCGAAGTGGGAATTGCAGGAATAATTTCCCAGCACAAGGAAATCTATGGATGAGGGTTTGTTCAGGGTTTCTAGATTAGTGATCGTATGTTTCATATATCTCTCCCTCTTGATTTTGATCATATTCTTGTATCCCTTCAGTGGTAGCCAAAGGTGTGCCCAGTCTGTGCTAAAGTACCCGTTTAACTTCTCAGACTAATCTCGACTTAGTAATAACCCATAGGCCTCTGGGATGTCTACTACAATGATGTCAATCACTTGCACAAACTTAGGATGTGTCGCTATTCTGATCATTACATCTATAAGTTCCCCCATGACTTTGACCTAGGTTCTGTCTAGTTGTATCACATTTTTATCACTCTTGAAAGGAACGGCATTTAATGTTTTTCAAATATACAAGAGCATAACATTGGAAGATGCTCTCGAATCTACCAAAAAATTGTGGAGGTTCCTGTTGAAGACTTCAAACATTAAGAGAAACAGTGGGACAAAAGGTTTTCCCTTCTTATCTTCTGAGTAGGTATTCACAGTTGGTTTATTTACTAGATCTGTGGAAGTTAGATTTCTTTGTTGTTTATTGCTTTTCGTATGATTTTCTACTGATTTCAACGCTTGTAGCATGAAATATTTTTGCTAAGGGAATCTGCATATGTACATAACTGATATATTAGCCTTCAACTCCTTTAGATCTTCAACTATGTTGTATTCCAGTTTGGGTGATTCTCACGTATGGATGCTAATAAGGTTCTTACAGGGAGAAAAAGGTGCTTTTGGGTGATCGAGAGTTGACCTTTCCTGTGACGTTTGAGTGGCAGTAGGATCCTTTGAGACAGGAGGCCCTTTACTTCTAGTTTTCACAATCAAGATCTCTGCAGGTGGTTCTTGAACCTGAAATAGTTCGTCGGAAGGAATAATTAAGTCAGGATCCCATATCAGAATGGATGTATCTTCTAGTGGGTCAATCTCTTCCTGGTCAAGAATATTCATAACTGAACTACTTGGTTGTTCGGTTAGGGAAACCTTGTCTAAAAATGGGTTGGCCATCAAATTCATGGCATGCACCCATTGAGGGCAATCTCTTTCGGAGTGGTTTTCCTGGTGATAAGTATAGAAAGAATCAAATGTGACATTCCCTAGATCGATATTTAAGTTAGTTGGGGGAGGTTCAATGGCTTTGAACGGTGGGTTCCTTTTAAATAAATGCTTATAGGGAATTTGGACTTGGTTTCATTCCCCTACATTTCTCTTCATGTCTATGATCTTGTTTGATAATTTCTTAACCATGCGTTGTAGATATTCTATGTCTCCATTACCCTTGTCGGGAGTCTGTTCCACTTGTTTCCCTGGTGGTCTAGTCAGAATGAGTCCTCTCCTAGGAGGATTTTGAGCTTCTGTCTTAACTAAAGAGACCTGGCCTTCTTTACACTCTTTCATCTGGAATTCTATCGTTTCAGCTTCTTCAAAATTCTCAACTAAGGTTCGTTTGGCAGCCCTCTTCACAAACATGGAGATAGAAGATGGGAGCACATTAGCGTATACTTTGATTTGCAACTCCTGAGTTTGTTTGGCTTTGGGATGAAATTTTTTTAAGAAGGCCATGAATATTTGATTAAAATATTTAACCCTTTATTTTGAACTGATGGTGGTGGTGAACAACTCAGCCATCAGAGCTCCTATAGTAGTCTCTTCTGCAATTTTTTCTAGAAAATATTTTTGAAACTTTATCCAGCTAATTATGCATCCTATAGGTAAGTTAAAATACCATGTGGAGGTTGAATTCTCAAAAGTGTAGGGGAACATCCTGCAAACTACATCTTCATGCTAGACGTTCATAAGCCTGATCTCTAATATAAATTTCTTGATATGATCTTTAGGCAATCCATAGGTTTCGGGATCGAACTTAGGAAGAAACTTCTTTGGATGTCGGGGAAGGTTATGAACTAGTCCCGGGAGGGCCGAAGAATCTCTAGCCAAACAGGGTTGATTGTTCAGAGGTGGGTTCCCCCTTTCATCATTATGGTCATTGTTGCCTTCCATGTCTTCAGACTATGATTTAAACTCCTCCTCTTCCGAAAAATCGTTCGGTTCAGAGACGTTGTCGGTTGGCATTTCAGGTATCAAATCAAGAGGATCTTGGATTTAGGTGATTGGGAAATATATTAATTCTTCTACCGAGTGCATGAAAACCTCGTCGGGAGTACTAACCACTGGTATGCTTTGGTGTTTTCTTCGAGGGATTATGGGAGCTAAGGACAGCACACTGATCTGTCGGGCATAGGCTCTTGTGATTCTTCTGAATTGATTTACCTCATTGTCAGGAAGAGCGTAGGGTATTTCAGGGTGAAAAGGTTCTTCCTCGGGCTAGGGTGAGTCACTCATTTCAGGAGTACTTAGCGTGTGTGGGTTGTCTTACGAATGACTAGCCATACATGTGGGTTGTTTTGAATCTATAGGTTGTTTGAAATACTCTGTAGAATATATATCCAGTCGTTCATTCTCAGGCCCTCCTTCTAGCGTCAATTTTTTTGATGGGTCCTAAGTCCATTGATTCAACAACAGGAACCAAACCCGCCACCGAGGCCCAGATATTGCACCAGATAACTTGACAATAGATTAAATAGCTCTTACTCATTACAACATCATTCATGAAACGAGATAGGAAATAGTTCTTCTCCACGTCCAATCACATGCATTTGATGAAAATAACTTTGTCTTTGGTCCATAAGGACTTCTCAATTCAAAGGGAGCTTCGAAATAATTCTTAACAACCAAAAAGAAAGAGTTATTGCAAAAACCATCGACCTTTAACTAATTGGTCGATGTTCTTATTTATAACATAAAATTCAACTAGAAATAACGGCTAAATGTAGTTTGAAAAAAACAAAATTCACCATGTGGCGTCCTCTTCTAACAATTCCTTTAACAGTCAACTCTAGATATCACTTGAAACGGTGACTTTCCTCATACTCCGACCAACTGATAAACAAATCGCAAGTTTGGGCCCATGGAAATTTGTTTTTCTCCATCGAAGCCGGGTAATTCCTCTTATCTCCACTGCATGCGCTCGGTACTTCACTAGACTGGTGTTTAATTGTTGTAGCATAGTCCGAGCTCTAATCGAATGTTCCATAAATATTTGGACTTGTCCTGGCGTTGTGTTGGCCACTTTCCCAGCTCTTCGGCCCACAATAAATCTTTCTTGGTATGTGATTCGACTATGTTGCACAAGTCAATGAAGTTGTTGGGGGTGCCGAACTTGGGGATTTTGATATCCTTCATCGCTTTGTTGATTTTTCGGACTTGGTTTCTCTCGGATTCCTCAATGAAATCACGGAGCCAATGTTGCTCAGTAGTCAGAGATATATTTCCTACACTTGGGATTAAAATCATTTTTTAGAAAATGATTATAGAACAATACTCGGAAAAATGTATAAAAAATGTATGCGGGAAGAAAAGCATACTGATGCATACCTGTAAAGCTCGCTAAGCATGGTTGTTTGATACTTACGTGATCTCTGCAACCTTTCGAATTACTTGTACCGTCTTTGCTGACACTAAAATTTTCTTCAGTTGGGGTGGGTTACATCCGCGTGCCACAGCATGGTAGATCGAGTACTGAAAACATGGGATTCAAGGCCACGCTAGTGGCCAGTTGGACCTTGGGGTAGGAAAAGGATGTCAGAGTCGAACATGTGCCAAAAGTATGAGTAATTTCCCAGAATTTGAGATATTTTTATAAGTAAAGTTGTTAAATGCTTATGATCAAGGCAAATTTCTCTCACGGGAGTCGCATCAGCAAGTGCATCGACCATCATCAGCTCATTATGGAGGTTGGGGAAATGAAAGGAATCGAGATGATCGTACCACATATCCTCCACAATTCCTATCGGTTGCATCTCGCATGCCCAGGGTCATACCCGTTGCGTAGATGTGGCATAATAATTCTTTGAAATGTCTTGTCACAAGGCATTTAGTGTCCCCTGGAATGTTTCGGCTCGTTGCCTCACTCTATTATAAATTCTAGATGTTCTGTAAGAGTTTTATTCATTTTGTTGAGCTTATGCACTAGTGGAGATTCATCTTGTGAGCCCAATTCAATCAATCTCTGTGTTTTGGTCTTTTGTCCAGTCATGGACATCTAAGAAAATACGTTATCGTGCCATGGGATCTCCTCAAAATGTGAGGCAGGGTCTGCAGGGAAATTGGAGCGCCAGCCCTGAGCCCCAACATGCCTGGGACTCGTTCTTATCAGTAGCGGGTATTCCTGAGGTTCCAAAGGAAAATTTTGACCTTCGTGCGTAAGATATAGTGTCGCTCTGTGCGAATATCGAAGTGGAAGAAACTACATCGGAAGAACGCAGGTTGGAGAACATGCCCCCTCCACAACAGATACCGTGGAGGAGAGGGAGGCCTCAGAAAAACAAGGAAGTTGCGGAACACCAAAACCAGTTTGAATCGTGTGCACGATCAGCTGTCAAAGAGTCCTTAATGCGCACTATTCAGCTTGAACCAGTCGAAACCGCAAGTTGGGGAAGCGAGAGAAGAACAAGAAGGATGAAAACATGGGGTTCTAATGTTCGAGATCCTAACCAGTAGCTAGAACAGGAAGAACTTGCCATAGCTAAACTTTACCAAGAGAATAGAGAGTTATGACGGCAGTTGGCAGTAAATAACCATGAGGTGTCAGCAATGCAAGGTTGTGAAGGTAATATAACCTGGCTTAAAATACAACTTCGGGAAGCACAAGATATGATTGTGCAGCTATGTGAAGCTCAAAGGGAATCGGAAGAACAAAACATGAAAACACCCCAAGGAGCGTGGAGCAGCCCGGGAGAAAATTCGCGTGCAGAAGAGACATTAATGGAGGACACTATTTTGTTTTCTTGGACATGACACATAATTTTTTGATAAATTTCCCTGTTTGTTGTGAAAAATTTCACATCCTCAATGTGATCGGTTCGGTTGGAGAAAAGGTGTTGGTAGTGTTTATTGTATGTAACCTGAACCCGACGGGAATCTTAATATATAAAACTTTGAAAATTTGCCAAAAGGATTCAAGTCATAGAAATTGAATGCATTGTTTCCCTCTTTGTGCGTAAAACTGTGTTCTTGTCTCATCTTCTTGTAAATTAGCCTTGATTTTATAATTAGCATAGCTCTGAGTTGCTTTGCATTTTGGTTGATATTTTCCTAACAAAAACTATCGACACCGATTGATGTTGACGTGGCATCACTGACTCGGGATTCATTAAATAAAACCTGGAAATCAGTTCATGGGTAATGGTCGGACTCGGGAATTTGTTTAAGTCGAATGCACTAAACTGAGCTTAACATTGCAACTTCCGATTTTGGGTGAGTATCGGGGATCAGCCTTCGGGAATAAAACTAGCACGTAGTTTCTTCATGGGTTATCATCCTTCGAATCTCCCGATATCAAAAACATTTCAGAAGTTGGCGATCACGGATTATTATTTCATTTTTGTTCAACGCTTATTCCTTTAATCTTTCATTGATGTCGAGAGAATCGGTCATCGGTGATATCCTTGGTGAAGTTCGTTCACGAAAGAAAACGTTCGTTCGTCAACGCCGATGAGGATTGGCGATTGGTGACTGCGGTGTTCTCGAGTGATTTTCTTCCTCCTGTAATTCTTTCCGATGCCAAGTCTGTGAACGCGTTGGGAAAAGTTTTGGCTGTCGATTCTTTAATTCTTTAAGTTATAGATTTCTCGCATGTTTAATAAAGGTTTTAAAGACTTAAATGAGAATCAGAAATTCTAATCAAAGGACACATTTTTCATATTAGACAACGCCAAAATATCAAGTGGTACCCAAAAAGGTGAAATTTGACGTAGACTTTTTAGGTTGTGTTGAGTGCTCAACACCACGCAAATGCCTAAAAATCCTCTTTATTGTTCTCCAATGCTCCTTCCCTGGTTTTGACATATACCTTCTCAAAACTCCCACTGCATGTGCAATGTTCGATCTAGTACAGACCATTACATACATCAAACTACCAACTGCACTAGCATACTATACATGGGACATGTCCTCTTCCTCTTCCCATGTTTTGGGACAGTGATATGTAAATAACTTTACACCTATGGGAATAAGAACATTGATTGGTTTACATTCCTTCATATGAAGCCTCTATAATATCATCTCAACATATTTTCTCTGATTCAACCAAAGTTTCATGTTTTCACGATCTATTTTTGTCTCCATTCCCATAATTAAGTTAGCAACACCAAGATCCTTCATGTTAAATTTGGAGGATAGTTGTGATTTCACCTCCTTGATAACATCCATGTTATTCATATGAGCAACATGTCATTGACATACAACACTACATAAATGAAGTGATTACCAACTTTCCTGGAATATACATAGTGATCAACCCTTCTTCTCACAAATCCTAATCCAAGGATGTATGTGTCAAACTTTTGGTACCACATCCTAGGTGATTTCTTTCAACCATATAGTGACTTCTTTAGCTTACAGACCAACTCTTTCTTTCCCTTCACTACAAAACCTTATGGCTGCTTCATGTAGATTTATTCTTCCAAATTCACATGTAGGAATGTGGTCTTTACATCAATTTATTCTACTTAAAAATAAAAAATAAACAACAACAAATAGAATAAATCTAATTGATGTTAACATGGAAATAGGAGAAAAAATTTCACCAAAGTCAATTCCCTCTACCTGGGATTAACCTTTTGCTACTAACCGATCTTTGCATTTCTCCACTTTTTCTTTTGAATTTAACTTCTTCTTAAACACCCATTTGCTTCCAATGCCCTTTCTTATAATTGGAAACTCAAATAGATTCCACGTGTCATTCTTATCCAAGGCATCCATCTCTTCTACCATGGCCTTATTCCTTAGTTTACTATCCTCTGAACTCACTGCTTCATTGATAGTTTTTGGATCCTTATTAGTAATGGATAAAGCAAAATTAGCACGGAAATCAGGTGGACTATACCTTTCTGGTTTCCTTCTTTCCCTCATTGATCTCCTCAATATTGGAGTATGAGTTTCTTATTATTTTGGTTCATCTTCTTTGGTTGATTCAGATTTTGCTTCATCTAATTCAAACTCTATTTTCTCAACTTCTTCTTGCCTTGGTCGGAATTCCTATTTGGGAACATTTTTAACCTCTCTAAAAGCAACATCTCAACTATAAAAATTCTTCTTAGTTTATGGGTTTCAAAGCTTATACCCTTTCATACCATCTTTATAACCTATAAAGATACATTTTTCATATTTATTATCCAACTTACTCTTATTTTCCTTTGGAACATGTACATAAGAATCACAACCAAACACTCTAAGATGTTCAAGAGAGGGTTTCTTACCAGTCCATACCTCATGTGGATTTTTTTCCACTAATTTTGATGAGGGTGATCTATTTACCAGGTAACATGTAGTACCCACTGCCTCTACCCAGAATTCATTTCCTAACTCGACACTACTAAGCATGCTCCTTGCTTTTTCCCTCAACATCGTGTTCATTCTTTCTACAACCCCATTTTGTTGAGGTGTGTATGTAGTAGTTTTGGACTAGGATATTTTGGGATAAGTTTTGAGAATCACACAAGAGAAAACGGTGCGACAAGTCATCTAAGGAGCAGTGCAGGCAGAAGAAAGGAAGACAATTAGCGCATTTTCAAGGGTCAGCATGCGCGAAAGGTGGAAGTTAGTTAGGAGTGGTTGGACATTTTGGCCACTTTGTAATGGGATAATCCCTAATGTTAAAGTATAAATGTGTGATGGGTTTTTGGGTAGAGGTGGTTAGTTGTGGCTTGAGTCATGAATAATGAATCGAAGAGTTAGTTCGTGATTTTAGAAAGACTAGTTGGTATGTATGAGGAGTAAGGTATAATGAACTAAGTGTGCATGAATGGTAAGGCATGTTGGGTTATAACTGAAATATCGGTATGAGTGCAGTGCATACCTCTTGTAATATTGTTGGGTGCATGCCTATTTTGATAATGAATTATATTTTTGGCGTAAACATATTGTTGGAAGAAGGTCTATTTTGGGAAAGACCTAAATTTGGAGCGTGCACAATTGA